>CAUYRH010087773.1:0-49761 GCA_963574655.1 Perodicticus potto
TATTGCACAAGAAGATAGGGAAAGGGGAGAGGGAGGGAAAGGGAGGGAGAGGGAGGGTGGGGGGAGTGAGGATAGAGGGCGGGATCACACCTGTGGTGCATATTTGAAGGGTTAGGAGAAAACTTCTAAATACGGATCAAAATTGTTCTCACAAAGTAATGAGAAAGTCTCTTGAATGTTACCACAATCAGGTTGATGAAAATATCTCTGATTGTATCTTAAGCCCGTACACTGTACCCCATGACTGAATTATTGCACACAGATATGATTCAATAAAATAAATAAATAAATAAATAAATAAAGTAATGAGATCTCTAGTAAAAAAAAAAATAAATAAAGTAATGAGATCTCTAGTAAAAAAAAAAAGAAAGAAAGAAACAGAGCTCAGATTTGAATGCAAATCTGTTATCCCCAAATTCCATGATAACTGTTACTCTAGCATTGGTTCAGGACACTCGGGTAAAAATTCATAAGGCAAAGAATTAGTACAAGTGGGAAAATGGGAAATGCCTTAAGCACAAGTAGAACATTTACTTAAACAGTTATGCTTGGCTAAAATTTTACTAATTCCTAGAGGTGAAAAGTTGTTAACATCAATTCTACATAGCAGTCAGAATGTTTAACCACAAAATGTCATAAAAAATTTATAAAATAATTAAGCATATCCATATACATATGTATGTGTGTGCACGAAAAACACTCTTCCATTAAGTCTATGAATTGGGGGTTATTGATAACAATCCACATTCCGTTATTACCCATTACCTTCTGGATTCAAATCCTTACTAGCAAGATTTTCAACTTCTCAAAGTGTGAGTTTTCTCAAAACAAGGATAATAATGACAGCTATCCTTTTTCGGTGAGGATAAAACAAGGCAACATTCAAAACATGCTGGAAGTTGTGCCTAGAATATCATAACTCATAAATGCCTAGAAGGGGTTATTTCTACTGTCTACTGATGGTACAATTTAAAATATACACAAAATGCACGGATGTTTCACTCTTTATTGACTCAACAGTTGATCTGTTTCAATCACAGACATATATTATGAGATAGAAGACTAAAATTAGTTGAGATTAAGTCTGAATCCAAAAGGATGCCACATAAGATAGCAAGGAGGGAGGTCCAGTTTATCCAGGCAGGCGCCTTTTGTATGCAGATGCCTACAGGAAAGACAGTACTGCTCATTCCTGGAAGTGAAGGTGCTCTACGGTGACCTGACCTTAAAGTACTGTAAGTTCTCACTTCACACAGTTGATGAGTTCATGGAAACTACAACTTAAAGGGGAACAACATATAATGAAACCAGTTAGACCACAGCCTAGTTAATATAAACAAGAGTTAAGTTCCTAAGGCTTATTTCTGGTCACAAAATCACCACCAAACTTCTAAATAAAGACCAAAACACTTCTAAACATTGAAATAAATGTGAGCTTTACTTATATTTATACAAAATTAATAGAAACATGAGATAATGATTTACCTGTGCATTACAGCTCAAGGTTGAGCTGCTGGAGTCTCTCTCAGCAGTTCAGGGTGGCAGGGAGGAACTAATCCCAGGGAGGACACTCTTCCCTTGGCAGAACACACTTATGCACAGACCCACAATCACTCAGACTGGGACCACTTAGATGTACCATTTTGCCTGGTGTGCATAGCTTTGGGATATGAGAGAAAATCCATGCAGATGTGGAAAGAAACTACACATTCATGGCCTTGGCCAGAAATTGATTTTTTTTCCCCATCAATGTTATAATGAAATGATGGTGAACAAAATGATGTTATTCAGGGACCGGCTCTATGGGAAGCTTGAGAGAATGAGTCTTGTTGCATTGTAATAGGGCCTGTGTGTCTTGCTAAAGATCTCAGACTTTATCTTGAGAGAAGCTGGGGGTAACTGGAGGGCTTTACACCCGTGAATTACATGGTCCACTTTTGCTAAGAAACTGCCAGCAAATATGTGATAGGAAATCTTAATCTCAAGTCCATGGACACTTCTTGACATTCATGGAGGTCTGTGAAATAAGATAGAAAAATGGAAAAAATAAACTTTATTTTTACTGAACAATTTAACATATTACTAAAGAAGTACATATTCCTATATCACAAATTTGTTTATAATATATAGGTAACTGTTTTAATATAATTGGTTTTCTCTGGAATTCTGCATATTTTATTTTAGGCTTAAAAATTTATTCCAAGAAGGGGTTCAGATAGCCAGATAGCCAAAGATAGCCAAAGGGATATATGGCACAGGACACAGTGAAGGTTAAGAAAGCAAGGAAGGGTTGCAGGTAGTCCAACAGAGACTGCAGATTCTTCACGGTACATTCTAGGGGGTTGGCCAAGAGTTCAAGTACAAACCACATATCCCAATGAGGTGGTAATTAAACTGTCTTAATTAAAAACTCCAAACTCTGATATCTCTTATTTGTTTTAGTGCATTTTCTGGCAAAAAATTCAAAATATTAGACTATCTCTTTCAAACCCAGTTTCCTGGCAGCCCTGCGGGCACAAAGCCTGCACATTGTTTCAGGTTGCTTCCGTGCCAGCACAGGGTCATAGGGAACACTTCCTGGGGTTCTTCCCAGCTCCACCCATCCTCCTTCTGGCAAAACCAACTAGGAGCAATCAACTGATTCAATCCATTCAATGCACTTCTTACCTTCTCTCAAAATGGGGGCAGTGCCACACACCCAAACACTCGTACCAGTGATACAGTGCTAGAACAGTCAATGTATCACATTCTACCAACTACATGACCTAAGCTTATCCAAACAGAGTAACTCTCAAGATTTTGCATGAATCAGCTGACAAGATTTTAGTTGTTTCCAATGGATTTGAACCTGAATGCTTATGAGAATGGAGCTCCTACAATTATTTTTGCCACTAAAAGAAATTAACATGAAGAAAGCAAAGGCAAGAAATGGGAAGAAACCGAGTCCTGGTGACACTATTTGATCCCTGAAGGTAGAGCTAATATTGGAATATTTGAATTCATGAGCAAAGTCATCTTTTAAATAAAAAAAAAGGCCAGAGTGATTTTAACTTTTTATAGAGAAAAACCTAACAGAAATACCCAATGCTCATGGATTTTATGAAAAAACTCTCTATATCATATATAGAAGAGCATACTGTGAATTCAAATCTTTCCATTTAACTTGTTATTGTATAAAGCTTCAGGAAAAGAGCCCCTTCCTCTGGTGTTTTAAAGAGAGGGTATCATATCGTTGAATACATAAAGCTGTTTTAATCAGATCTTTGCTGTCCTCATTGCATTAATATATTCCCTTAGGCAGAATATAATAGAACCTCCATAGTTGACCAGCTCCTCACATTGACCACCTCTTTAAGTTGACCTAATTTTCATAGACCCAACATGTAATACATGTGCATATTAATACAGTAGGCCTAGTTCCTTGTACTAATTACGTCTGTATGTTGACTAGTTTGTTAAAGTCCCTTGTCTGGTTAACTTACAGCAGTTCTACTGTATTTCCCAGTATACTCAATGAATCACCCAAAGCTGAGTCACGTGGGTTTAAGCTAACAAGAGACATTCCTGGGTTCCAAGACGAAAGTATGGAGTAAATCTCTAGAGGGAAAAAGTAAGGCCTCAAGATCTGCATTTTGCTCAAACACCTGTTGATTTTCCCACATTAGGGTCTATGAGCCTTCTTCCTTGATGGCTACTATGCCATAGGAGTACAGAGAGTGATGGCACGAGGGTATCTAGGGTCTCACTGTGCTAATTCTTTAGGAGGTATTTTTTTTTTCCTTTAAAGTTTCATGTTATGTTTTGGGGGTTTGCACTGCCGGTTATGATGCTCCACCTGTACCATGAACAGTCATCTTCCAATCTCTCAGTACAAAAATGGATTCCCAGGACTTATTTTGGACTCAGTTCATGTGGTGAAAACCCTGAAAAGCCACATTTTTATTTTTATCAAGTTTCCAAGGTAATTCTGATGCATCCTGGAGTTTTAAAAATGACTGAACTAGACAGATAAAGAAAAAAAGATGTGAATTCTAAGAAGTATGAAAAATTAAGCCTGAAATTTTTGAATTCTCATTTTACTTGATCAATCCGGGAGACATCTTTGCCTTTCCTTATTTGCAGTAGGTTTTTACTCTTTTTAGCACACCACATTTTCACCCCTATCGAGGCTGAGAATTCCTGCTGTTCTTTATGTAGAACAATTCAAGTCACTTACAGGCACCAACCATGCTTAATTAGGAATATCCCTGAGGAAAAGATTTGGACACTCTCATGGGGATGGGCATTGCTTGTGTGCACATCTTGTTACTACCCAGCAGGGCTTAATGCTTGATGAATTTTAGGATATTTTTAAAGTGGGAAATTGAGCATACAATTGCAAATGTGAAAATGTGGCTGCATTTATGAAGTAAACTCGCTGTGAGCTCTGAATTCCATTTTTGTCCCTGAGTCAAAATTGAGTTTGAGTTATGCATACATCTTAGAAATAGAAAAACTATTATTTATCTCTTTTCAGATATGGGTTTTGGCATCTTCTTCATACTAACTGTAGAAATCGAGCTGCATATAGGTAAGCAGGAATGCTGCCATTTCTTATGAAATTTTTGACAATAGCTTCAGGTCAAAATGAGAACTTTTCCTAAGTTGTAAACTGTCCACTATTAGATAGGGAAAGAGAACTAAGAGAATTGCATTTATACTAATTTATCATTCCACTAGCTGGACAATTTCCATACTTTTTTCATTCAAGGAATTTCTCTGTTTTCCTTGTAGAGGAAATAGAGAGGGAGAGAGTAAGAGAAAGAGAGAGAGGTGAATTTTGTTTAATCAGTTACCTAGATCAATTAGGAAGCTGTAAGAAAAATATTATTACATTATGTCTTATAATTGTCTTTATTCTTTCTTTTCATTAGTAAGCCCAAAGAGAAAAAAACAGTTAAGCTAGTATGTTCATTTTCTTTCACTGTGTGTTTTCAAAAGTTAACACCTGCACAGTAAAAAGAATTCACAAAAGTAACGAGGAAACAAAAGTATCTAATCTCTATTTTTTCCTGCAAATAAAGGTATTTTTCTATTTTATAGCATATCCATGTTGTTCTTAAGATAAACTTCTAAAACAATATTTAAAAGAAATCTGGCCAGGCATGGTGGTTCATGTGTATAATCCTGGTGTTCTGGGAGGCCAAGGTGGTTGGATTGCTTGCGATCAGGAGTTTGAAACCTGCCTGAGCCAGAGCAAGAGCCTGTCTCTACTAAAAATAGAGAAACAGGCCCGGTATGGGGGCTCATTCCTATAGTCCCAGCTACTGAAGGCTGAGGCAAAACGATTGAGCCTAAGAGTTTGGGATTACTGTGAGCTATGATATCACAGCACTCTATCCAGGGCGTCAGAGTAAGACTCTGTCTCAAAAAAACAAAAAACAAACTGAAAAGAAATCTTCTCAGAATATTTCATTTCCACTTAACCAATGAACCAGGTTGGCTGGAGCACCTGAAGAACATCTTGATATTTCCTATTCATAAGAACAATAATTAACTACATCAACCTTGTCAACTTTGTGTTGCCTTCACAAAACATTAGGTGTTTGTACTCATTAGGAAAAATTAGCAAATAGAATATACTATATGCTTTACTCAAGCTTTAGTATCTTTCCCCATCCAGTCTGTTGTTTTAATCACCTATATCAATCGGGGTTTGATCAATATCTCCATACTATGAGCCATGTATGGAGATGGGTTCTTACACAAATGCAGGAGCTGGTGGAGAGGTTGAGTCAAGGCTGTGTCTTCCACATCCAGTTTTGGGGCCTCACTTGCTGCAGATCAGCTAGGTCGGCCTCTAGGTGAAACCAGATGTGAAGCAGGAGGTCAAGGACAAACTGAAATCTGCAATATGAGCTAGAATCTACCAAGATATATGACTCTCCTAATTTTATTAGGAACGTCTGGTATGTGACCTGTGTGTAACAAAGTATAGGTTCTCTAACAATGGTAAAGGATGCTTATCATGTTCTCAGGGCCCATAGACTTTGTTTTTGAATCCTTCTAAACACAGATACCTAGGTAGTCATTTCCAATCAAGTGGAAGTCATCTAAGAAAAGAAACCTATTTGGCATCTCTGGTGTTAATACAGTCTTCAAGAAAGAGGTATCCTTTAACTGGTCTCCTTATTCTCCTGATCTCAATCCTCAACGTTATGATTTAAAGAGTTTTTGAGGATAACTGGTGAAGACTTAGAGCATTGCTTTTTGCAGGGAAAATGAATATCGAGATTCACCAATCAACTTAAGAATGCATTTTTAGTAGTTTCCCAAAAGAAAGTAACTGTTTTTATTAGCAGCAGCAGTAAAAAAACCTACTCTTTGAAAGATTATCTGCCTTTATTTTTATTTGTTCTAACCTTGTGTATTTCAAGTCCATGTAAATTTTCTCAAAACATTAGTCATTAGCTCTTAAACACGAGATAAAAGTCAAAAAGGTTTGTGTGTTGAAAATAAACCAGGCCAGGGAGACCTGGACGTTAACCTTCACACAGCCTCCGTGGGAAGCCCTCTCCGTGTAGCAAGTTCAGAAATTACTCCATGTGTGGATTCAGTTTCCTCCTGCTCTTATTCATATTCAGCACAAACCTGCCTCTCTCCAATTTCACTCCTTTGATCTGAATTCTGTCCATTCAACTACAGCTGAATGGATACAGTTCAGCTCCTCAATAGCAATCCTTCATTTCTTATTTTTCCCACAGATCTCTGCATCGAAGATCTTGAGCTTCTTTAGGAATTCCTCTTTTATCTTCTAACAGTATTTTTCACGCATCCTTGTACTGATTGCTCTTCTCTGGAAGCATTCTGGCTTATTCAGATTTCTTTCAGAGTTGTGACAGCCATATCCTATCAGGCACAATTGAGCCAGAGTATTGCCACCCTTGTTCTGGAATGTATGTATACTTCTACAGTACCCTGAAAATAAAAAAGAAATTGCTTCATATTTTTATGTATCTATATCATAATACTTCCTTATATTGATCTTGTGGTCAATTAAACTCCTTAAGGCTTCCCATACAGGGTACTTTAGGCCTTAGTACCATTCCCGTAATTGCATAGCTGGGCTATTTAGGCTCAGGAGTTACTCATTATACTTGTCATTTTCATTGTTTACCAGTCTCAAAACTATAAAGGGAATGAGTGGAGTCCTCCGTGCATTTTAAATTGAATTTATAATTACTGTAAGCGATAGCTACTACCTTGTCTAAATGCTCACAAGTCAACCTTAAAAAAAAACAACCAAACATTATTTTGGATTTTATCTAGCCTAGTGGCAAGTTTATTTGTATATCCAGTAACAACGTGTCTGGATTGTTAAAGGATGAAAACCTCTTCAAAGGTAAGGATTTTTATCTCCTTGGTTCACTGATGTGTCTGTAGGAGTAGGCCCTTAGTCACCATATATGTAGAATGAATTAATGAATATGCCAGATACTTTCCAGACACTAAATAATTAAACTTTTTAATACTTCTGAGAGTTAAGTGCTATTTTTATTCCATTTTACAGATAGGGAAGTGAGGCACCTATTATCAAATTCCAGAGTGAATATTGACTTGTTTATTGGAAATTAATTAGCTATAACATATATATAGAAAATAAGAAACTAGCTCAGAAAAGGAAAAACTAAATTTTCTAAAAGTGATTGTATTTTATTTATATTCAAAATATAGCTATTCATTCATTGGACCAACAAATTTTGAGTAATTTTTGTGTGTCAAGAACTGTGCTGGGTGCTAATAAGAATTGAGAAATGAGGGGCAGGCTCTGACCCCAGCAGCTGTCAGTCATGCTCAAAATAACAAGAATAACACAAACATGTAATAAGGTCTGCAGAAACTGTGGAGTTGAAGGATCCATCCCATGCTCATGGAAGTATTGAAACAAACAAGCTAACAAATCACAAACAAGCAATTATAAAACAGAAAAGTGAGCAAAGGCCCAAATAGAAGTCATAATAAGTGAATCAGATTACAAAATGAAATGTTATAGGAACCCTATTGAACTAATAAAAAGCTGAGAGGTTGGGTGCCATTATTATTTTTTTGGTTCAGGATTTATAAGGAAGACTCTGTATTGGTAAGAAAGCCACTGATGCTTTATTATCTCATAAATAAGAGTGTAGTTAATCATATATGTATAAAATAAAGGCTATTCCTCACTCTCGGGGATGAAATTAATTAAGTGGAGTCAAACTAAGTATTCAGTTGGTCTAGTATGATAGTGATTATCTAATCTATTCCTTATCCTTCATCTCAAAAAAAACATTTTTGTCAGAGAACTTTCCGGGTTTTAAATAATGATATGTTTCAGAATTTTTACTTTTCTGCATCCAGACTATTTTCTTTTGTCATTATATTAACAATGCATTTAAACAAATGATCAACCAGAAGAATTTGGATTCTGACAGTCTGGGGATAAAGCTCTGTATCTGTATTAGTCTATGAAGCCAGTATCAAATGCTTAGTGCCCATTTACTACCACACAGTTGGCATCTGTTACTATATACTCCTTAACTATTTGCCTTAATCAACTTGCCTAGTGAGAGTAAGCATGTGATACTAGATAGTAGGACTAATATCAGCCCAAAAGAACATTGGAAAGATGCTTTGCCAAAAAATAGAAGTCAGATGTAAAATATTCTTTTAGTCTATTCCATTCCTTAGCTGGTACATTAATCCCAATTCCTGTGACTATTTTTATTCTAATCAGCAAAGCAATGGTAAATGTCAATTCATGCTTTCTTAGGTTCAGCCAGAAACTGATGTTTACCCTCTCCCGTTATACCTTCATACTTGCTAATGATAGGAGAAGTAGATTTGCCCTCCTTGATTTCTAGTGAGGAAGCTACTATTAATATTACTGTTAATCATTTGTATTCCTTGACTCACTTCCATCTTGCTGCATTGCATCTCTGTTTTTGACTTCTAACTGTTTGACTATAATGTGTTGAAGCCTGGATCTCTTTGAAGAGATCTCTTGTTTGGAGCTCACTGACCTTCCTATATCTGTAGATTCATGCATTTCATCAAATTTGGAAAGTTTTTGCCATTATTTCTTCAAATATTTCTTCTTCCTTTTTCTTTCTCCTCTACATCTGGAACTCCAGTTATGCATATGTTGGACCACTTGATGATGTTCCACAGGTGTCCACAGCCCAGTTCATTTTTCTTTATTTTTGTTTCTTTTGCTCTTTGTCTGAATAATCTAAATTTACCAATCTTAAAGTTCACTGATTCTTTTTCCAACTCAGATCTGCTGTAAAGCTTCTGTAGTGAATTTTTCATTTCAATTGTCACATTTTTAATTCTACATTTCTGATTTGGTTTTAAATTCATTTCTGATTTTAAATTCTTTCTATATATTTGTGTATATATATATATATGTATATATAGAGAGAGATAAATATATATATATTCTTATAGATATATATTTCTTTATATTCTTATAGATATATATATTCTTACACAATATGTATATATAGAAATATATGGAAAGAATTTCAAGAAAGTATGTCTCAGAAAATAAGAGAAGGAAGTTATATATATATTTTCTGATTTATACATTCTACATTTATGATTTGGTTTTATATATATAAAACCAAAAAACTATATATATGTGTATATATACACATATATATGTATATAAAATCAAAACTAAAAGAAAACATATCTGAAGAATTTAAAGAAAGTATGTCTCAGAAAGTAAGAGAAGGAAGTTTTATATATATATGTATATATATATATATATATATATGTACAATTCTACATTTCTGATTTGTTTATACAACCAATTAAGTTAGTAGTCAGCTAATCATTGGACAGAGTTTCTCAACTGTCTTGGATGAACAAGTCTCATCCTTTGGCAAGATACTCTACATGTGCTGGGGCACAACTTCAAAGCTTGTCTGTTAACAACTCTACTTTAGCCTTCACTTCCTCCTTGGGCAGAGCTTCAAGATCAGGCAGAGGTGAGAAATCTCAAATCTTTACTGGGAATGTAAACAGCTTTGCATAAAAGCATGACCTTCTAGATTGTCCAGAATATGTCAGAAATTTTCAAAGCTCCTAATGTCTCATTTCTTGGTCTTCCTTTTTAAATTTTCTCAGTGAAGTTCTTACTTATCGCAACTGGTATTGCTGCCTCAGGCAGCGGCATGGTTAAACAATTGCTCCTGATTATTTGGGGTCATGCCTATTCCTACTGAATAAGCTCTTAGTCAGTCAAATAAATACAAGTGCTGAAATTGGAACTTTACCAGGGAGCCATCAAACAGGTCAAATAATAACAAGTCTCTGGGCATGTTATTTTGAAAGGGAGCTTCAAATTCCTTCTTTCCCTGATGTTGTAGCTAGGCTAATAGCTTTCATAGACCCTATTTATGAAGCTGCTGATTTTCAAGACTACTGAAACTGGAAGAATTAGGGGTGTAAAAAGGTAAAAAAAAAAAATCCATAAATTGTTGCTATTCTTGCCAAGATTCAGCTTTATTTTATTTTATTTTTGTGGTTTTTGGCCAGGGCTGGGTTTGAACTCGCCACCTCTGGCGTATGGGGACAGCAACCTACTACTTTGAGCCACAGGCACTGCCCTCAGCTTTATTTTTTAAATAAACATGTTAGTTTATTTAACATGCAACACTTGCATCTTAGTGTTGCAAGACTTCAGTTAATTTCCTGAGTTCTGAAAACATTGAATTTTACTGTGTTTGGTAGTATAGCTATTGCCTTTTGGGGGGAAGCAGATTTTTGGAGAGCCTAACTGTGATATTCCAGAGGTGTTTCTTCTGGTTTGCTTTTTTTATTTTTGGATTAGATTCTTTTTTCATTGCTCTTGGTATATGGCCTTCTTAAGAATCTTATTTAACTAAGTCTTTCAGCATCATTTCATGTAGAAGTTCATAAATTTAATCTATAAAAAATGGCATGTATACTAATCCTATGAGATTGTATATAGTTCTGATAGAATTTATAATAATCATATATTTTTTTTATAGTGATAATGCTAAGTTTCCAGAAAAGAGGTTTACAATAGAATAATGAAAGACAGGGTAAAAAATGTGTAATTTTCAAAATAAAGGTTAGAACATCCTGTTCTATTTAAAATAATCATATTCATCTTGATAGAAACATTTCTATACATAAGATAAATCATAAAATGGTAAAATAATTACAATGATTCATCATTCTTTCCTAAATAAGAAATAACACATCAAATGTCACTTTCGTTAAATGGAATCAACTATGTGCCAGAGGGAGAGAAAATAGTGCAGACAGTTCCACCTGCCATGTACGAGGTAGGGATGTTAATATGAATTAGGTCGTGTCTTACAGCGATTAATAGTAATCATATATTATGCTATATATGATTTTGGTTTTAAAGACATACTTCTGGAAAACTCCATTTTTCAAAACCGTTCTTTTTTTTTTTTCTTTATTTTTTTAAAATACATGTATTTTATTATTCTTCATTACATTATTCCCCCCACCCACCCCTCAGTGGTAAGACAGAATTGATTTACAGAAAAGAATAAAGAAAACACTAAAGCTCCTGGTAGAGGGAGAGAATTCAAGTGGGGAGAAAGATGCTCTCTCCGTTCCTCTCCCGGTCTAAAACCATTCTTTTTTGTGTGCACGTTGTCCATGTAAAAATTATTTCCAGACAGAACTACATACATGATATCAGGTATAGTGGGTTAAGTAGGGTTCCTCAAAATTAGTGTCCCCCTGCAACCTCATAATGTGATCTTATTTGGAAATAGGGTCTTTACAAATGTAATTAATTAAGACAAGGTCATTTTAGATTAGAGTGGGCCTTAAATCCAATGGCTAGTGTCCGTATAAGAAGAAAAGAGGATACATAGAGATGCACACAGAGAGAGCCACGTGAAGATGGAGACAGAGATTAGAGTGCTGCAGGTACAAACTAAGGAAAAACAAGGATCACTGGGAGCCAGTAGAAGCAAAACGAAGGAGAAAAAACATTCTTCCCTAGAGTCTTCAAAGGGAACATGACCCTGACGATACCTTGCTCTTATACTTTTATAGTTTGTATTCAGAAATGTGAGATAATAAATTTCTGTTGTTTTTTGCCACCTAGTTTTTTGTACTTTGTTATAACAGCCTTGGGTAACTAACACAACAGGTAGTTTATATTTTATGGGAAAGTTAAAGAATTTTCAAAAGTAAATTAGAATGTGCACAATTTGGTACTATTTTTACCTTAGTCACTGACTAAAACTATCCTCCTACAACAAATTGTTTCATAATTCTAAATTCAAATTTTATTTTTTAAATGTGGTAGAACCTCTATAGTTGACTACCTTCTTAAGTTGATCTAATTTTCATAGATTGGACATAAATCACATGTATATATCAGTGTAGTAGGCCTAGTTCCTTATGTTGACTAGTTTGTTACAGTCCCTTAGGTGGTCAACTATATTAAGTAATAATTGATGTAAATGTTATTTATAATTAAATTATCAGAGTAGCTAATAAATGAGATAAGCCACTACCTCCACTCCACACAACCTATCTCTGGGTACCCAGCTCAGTGCTTGTCATATGAGTAGTGGTTCATGAATGATGGTTAAATGGAATGCATCTTGGTGCGAAAAATCATTCCCCTTATTGAAAGGAGTGAAATGTTTCTTCCTATGCATTGAATCTTTACCATGTACAAGACACATGTACACGAGATGCCTCACATCCTTTATAACAATCCTTAATTACCCTATAGCAGAATCACATGGTACCAATGAGGAAACCAAGATTTAGCTTAAATTCACCCAACTAACAAGAGATAGGAACAAGATTTGAGTGCGTATCTTCCTACGTCCTCACTTTTCCTTTTAATAGCAGGATGCCTTTTGCTATACCATTGGATTAAAATTAGTAGAATAAAATTAATAGAATGAATACAATTATCTATTACACTATCAACCTTTTGAGACTATTTTCTAAGATTATACAGGCATAGTGGAAAGTTTTAAAACCGAATAAATACAATAGGGACTAATAAAAGCATCCGAGGAGACTTTGGAAAACCATTTTGCAGTGTGTGGATGGGGAAAAGCTAGCAGGTAGCTCCTCCAAAGCATTTAACTCATCAGTCATGGGCTCAGAACAACTTATCTTATTTGACATGCATCTCATCACCTCTACTCATGCTTGTAACTCTGATTTCAGGATGGTGTGTTGGCAGTGGAAAGTAAGTCTCCAAAAGATTTATTATGTCATTAATCAATACTCAGTTCCATAGAGCAAATAAACCACAAACACGCTAAATCTGCTAGCTAAGTTGTCTTCAATACCATCAACCCAAAGCAACTGACCTACGTGTGCTCACTGTAGTGCCAAGTATGTGTATACAAACACGCATATATCAACAGAATCCAGTCTAGCAAAATTAAAATCTTTTGAATAATGCTTACCACTTTTCTCAGACATTTCTGATCACACCACAACTTCAGGACACCAAAGGGTGTATGTTTATTCCCTGAATATTGCATTCAACTTAAGAGTTTTTTTTTTTTAATCACATATAGTAAATTCTAGCCTGCTTGTAACAAATTACATTCTAGATCAGTGATTTTCAACTAGTGTGCCGCATCACACTGGTGTGCAGTGAGAGGATCTTTGGTATGTGTGAAAATATTTAAAGATCATTAATTAAGTTATTTTCAAAAGAAGTTCAAAGCACAGTAAGTACATGTTTTCTTCCCCACTTTTTTTTTGTTGTTGTTAAACATAATTTAGGTATGCTGCAGAAGTTTAACTATGGGTTGAAGTGTTCAGTGAAATAAAAAAACCTTCAAAAACACTGCTCTCAATATTTTATTTCAAGGCCATTTCTACGTTAGACTACATTTTCACTTTACATGGATAGGTCATTTCTACAATTAGTCTGAACAACTCTTACCATTTCTGAAACATATAGCATAATTTCAACTATGGTCAACTGCCAGACATAATATTTTTTTACTTAAAAATACATTTAAAATTCCTGGGAAACAGATTTTATTTCCTTAATGGTGGTGACACCACTGTAAATAAATTATTAGGGTCAAGAATTCTGCAAGTAACATAACGTAGACAAAAATAATGCTACCAGACATTAGTAAGTTCTGTTTTGTTTTGTTTACAATTTTAGAAAATGTTAGGTTGTTGCTTTTTTTTTTTTAGGTGAGTTAAAACTTAAATACCTATTCTATGTTAAACGTATGGAACTCGCTTTCTAGATGCTTAAAACAGGAGCAATACAAATATGAAGGATGACAATGGAGTGAATAAAAAATAGCAATAGACAAAATAACAAATGAGAGATTATGTAGAGAGGAGAGGAAAAGTAGGTATGAGAGGACAGAGCCTGTAAAGGGTCTCAGCAAGGAAGATTTTTGAGTTACGTAAAAGAGGTCATATATGTAGGACATATTTAGGAGATTTGATCTAGAAATAAAAAGACATGTATTCTATTCACTCATATGAAATTTGATTAACTCACTTGTAACTCTAGCTGTTCATAGAAAATCTGATTATTAGGTAATCTCATTCTATAATTAAGAGCTGTAATATTATAATTATAATAATATTCCTCTAGTTTGCTTTTGTTTGCATCTGCAGTTTGGGAAATGACCTTTTGGAATCCATGTAAATAATATGAATACTAATAGGTAAGAGTTGAGTACTTATTACAACCTGGATGCTGTTCTAAGTGTGCTACATGTGTTGTCTCATTTAATTCCCACAACTTGCTTATGGTGAACCCCATTATCTCCATTTTCAAAATAAGGAACATGAAGCACAGAGAACTCAATGACTTTTCTAAACTGACAGAGGCAGATTCGGACCCAGATAGTCTAATTCTAGGCCTAGTTTCCAGACAATTAAAGTAATAATACAACTAACACTTAGTTGGTGTTTTGCCCAGTTGCCATTTTGTTTAAGCTCACACATCCCATTGCCATTAAGAAGATTCGGCCTACACAATTCCGTTACAATCAGCCCTGTTATTGGATATACTATGTAACTCATGACCCAGTAACTCCACTTTTAGGATTGTACCCATCAGACCCACATGACAATATATTTAATAAAGGCAGTCATTCATAATACTCCCCTACTGGAAAAATAACAAATGCCTTTGCATATTAGAATGTACTCGTAACCTGTGGGCATCGCATAATGGAACACCATTCAGCAAGGAGAGCAAATGGTCAACAAAAGCTCTCGATGTGGATGCATCCTCCAAGGTTTGAAATGTAAATCAGATACAATGAGGCATACCAGGCTGCGTGTTAAAAGTCAGAATAGTGGTTATTCTTATTCTCATTAGCCAGGGTCCTAAGAGATAGTCTGAGGAGCTTTTAGGGAGACTGATAATGTCTCGTTTTTTCAACCTATGGATGCCAATGCTTTGGGAAAAGTCATGGTGCTCTTCAGTTACAACATATATACCCTTCTGTGTGTTGTGTGTGTGTATGTGTACATAATACTTCAATAAAATTTTTAAAACATCAAATGATGTGATGCATTCACAACTGAACAGAGTAGCTATTCAACAAACATATACCAAATTAAAAAATGCAATTAAATATGTTTTATTTAATAAAAAACATTGTTAGGCTGTGCCTGTAGCTCAGTGGGAAGGGCGCTGGCCACATACATCAAGGTTCACGAGTTTGAACCCGGCCCGGACCAGCTAAAACAACAATGACAACTGCAACAACAACAACAACAAAAATAGCCGGGTGTTGTGGAAGGTGCCTGCAGTCCCAGCTACTTGGGAGGCTGAGGCAAAAGAATCACTTGAGCCCAAGAGTTAGAGGTTGCTGTGAGCTGTGACGCCACAACACTTTACCCAGGGCAGCAGCTTGAGACTCTTGTCTCAAAAAAATAAATAAATAATAAAAAACATTGCTTTGGATGTCCAGGTTTATATATTTAACCCTCTAATCTTAAAATTATTTTGCTAGAATTTTTATAAACTTTTAGAACCACAACCCAAGAGTTTCACCTGTCGGGTTGGATCTGGGTCGCAGAGAGGACGTGTGAACCAGTCTTGGTTGTGACACAGAGCAAATGCTGTGGGAGGCAGTCAAGGGTTGAGCAGGCAGGGAGGGGAGGGAGGGAAACAGGAGCAGCAGATGATTAAGGAAAATCTGGAGTCTATTTACTAACCCAGTTATGTCCCCAGAGTCTCCTGGGAAATAGTAAAAGACGGCCCTACCAAGCAAGAGTCTATCAAGGAGTAAAAAATGTTTTCTTTGGCTATAACTACGGGGTCAAATTCAAGTGTGAAGGGCAGTGATAAAAAGCAACAGTTGCAGTAAACAGTGGCTCCAGGCACAAATCAATTTTAACCATCTTAAATTTGGTTCAGTTCCCCTGTTAGTCTTTACAACGGTGCAAACTATAATCGCCTTCAAAGCAATCGCAAAATATACAAACATTAAACAGTAGACTTATGACTATATCTAACACGAGGCAGGTGTTTGAGCATTGACTCTGTTGTTCTTCCTCACTGAAGCCTCACCACAGAGTGAGAAAGCACTTTACCTCCTGGAACATGAATATAAATTATTTAGAGGGGTCAAATGTTTATAGCTTTTAAGTATTAAAATGTGAATACTTGTCCTGAAGCACATACAACACATTACAAGTATGAAAATGTTAATAAATTATTTGTTACTTAAATTGTGCAGCCAATGGCTCCCCTGGATGATAAAAGTTGAATGGCTCTTTGAAAGCTTGTATTGGGAACATCAGTCATCTATTCACTGGTAGAAGGTAAGTGTGCAGACAAATGTCCTTTGTGCTAGCCCCCTCTAAACTCCTTATTAATCTGTAATTAGTTTAGGAGCCAGCATGTATGATCTGGGACCAGAATCGGTTTTATCCTTAGCATTAGAACGCTAAATCCCTTCATTAACAGAAACAGTACAGGGGCCTGTTATTAAACTTATTCTTATTGCATCACATTGGACATTTATTTCAGATTGCAGTTGTGCATGGATGGGTATCATATGATGCTTTGATGACCTTTAGAAATTCTCCTGATTAAATGCTGTTGTACTTCATTATGACATTTCTCTCCTTGTACTACCAGATTTGATGTGTATGGCTTAATAATGCAAGTAGACACGAATGTTAATAACTTCACAATTCATTGCTTTGCTATTTTTTAGTGCACATGAAATTTAGTACAAGTTTCGCTGGCTGGAGGCTTACATGAATCATATAAATTAGAGAGTAACAAAAGAACATATTAGCATTTGTTAGCCTAGATGCACGAATTTTGTACTAACCATTTTAATATGTACTACAACTTTTCCACCCTCAAGTTAAAAAGCCTTTCAATTTCTCAACCAACATCATAATTGAATTGGTTCTCTTTCTGCCTAAGGATAATGATTTTACACTGGTGGAATCTTTATTAGATTCTAAGGATTATAGTGATGCTACTTGTTCTTAAAGTCAAACAATTCCACCCAGAGAAAGGGGCATTTCAGTGAAATCATGAGGAAAAAAAAGTGAGATTTGACTTTTAGAGGTAAGACACTTGTTTAATTATTATTGCAAAAGTTAGTCTGATAATTGGTTCTCAGGAGAAATGGCCACATGCTGAGAAATCTGTAAAGCCTAAAATTTTGTAGAGTAAAATTGGTCTCTAACCGTGGCTATTTTTCACAGTATGTGGTGTTTTGTTGATTTTCTGATAAATGCACTTTTACATTAGTGTTTGAAATAGAATTTCATATGATAGAGCATATCTTTTCATAGCTGAGAATACTTGGTTTATGTCAATGTAGTTATGTTTTGAAAGGAAATGTACATCAGCAGTTTCTTATCAGGTTTTAAATACATTGCACTTGATTTTCAGAGTCTGAACAATATCCTCACAGTGATCTAAAAGAAAAGCTTCAGGTGCCCCCAGATTAAAATCTCTAAGATCATACAACCTTAAAGATAAGAGAGGCTCTTGTATGTTTAATGATGAATCAAAAATCCAGAAAAGGACATATGTAATACCCTTAAGCAATTTTGATGGGTTTTTGAATATTAGATCTCTCTGTTGCTTTTGCCTTCTGACTTAAATTTGAGAGAAGATTGAGAATAAAGGTTATTCACTATAAAGGAAGAATCAAGAAATATAAAGAGTAGCTGGAAGGAAAAAATGTTTGAACATTTATTTTGCCCTCTATCACTAAACTAAAGATTTAAATATCAAGGAGAAGGAATCTAATCATCTTTAGCTGGACCCACTTCCACTTCTTACCCCAAATATAACATAATGTTTTAACCAAGTCCGTCAACACAGCATACTAGGGGGAAGGAGTAGTTCAAAAAGGAAAATTCAAGGAAGATACCAGAAATAAAAGGTAACAGATGGTTGGCAAACTAATCTCACTGTTATGTACACTATATAAAGAAGAATTGAGATGGTGGCTCCTATCTGAGGTCCCATTAACATGAGGAAGTCAGCGCCCAACCTTCAGTTATTTATAAGGGTTAAGGGTTTAATGAAAATTGAATAGTTAATGATAATAGTGACATGTAAAGAAAAATAAGATGCTGACTATTCGGAGAAGTTATATAACTTCATTATTAAAGAATTTGGTTCTGCCCAGGTTCAAATCCCACCTCTTCTATTGCATGATGACCTTCAAGTTATTCAGTGTCTTGAAGCCTTAATTGCCTCTTCTGCAAAACAGAGATAATAATGCTTATGCTATTGTTGCTACAATAATGAAATGAAATAATGCCTGTGAAATGCTCAGTATAGTACCTGATATCAAATAAGTGCTTGTAGTTTCTATTATTTTCATTATTGGATTTCTTTTCTTTTAGATGGAATGACCTAGTTCTGCAGAGCGACAATTTTTATTTCATCCCAATCAACAACCCTGGGGCCACTTTTTTACTGGTTGATGTAACTTTGGAAAATAACTACAGTGTAATTGCACTTTGAAACACATAAAAAAACACCTTGCGGACAGGGGACTACTATGTGAATATCGTAGATAATATTAACAAAATAATAAAAAAGTATCTTGGGTGATGAACATGTAGGAAGCCCTGTTTTAAGGTAGTCATCTGCCTCTGTTCTCCACCCAGAGGACCGAATTGCTTGAAGGAGGAGAGAAGGAGAGATTGGTTCAGGATCAGGCTCGCCAGAGGCAACTGGCTGAGAATTCCCAAATGTTTTCAGTAGGGGCTCTCAGAAAACACCCGCGGCTTTACTGACCAATTTCTGTTTTGACTGAATACAGTTCATTCAAGCAAGAAGTTCAGCAGAACAACTCAGGAAGACAGTAATGCATTATTTATTATTTAACAAATGTGCACCGAATAGCTGCTATGCTTCTAGAATTTTGTCGCACACGGATAATTAAACAGAGAGCAAAGTAGATATTCCCATATCTATTATAACTACCAACTTAGGACTACTGTACAATAGTTATTACCTGCTAAGGCGGAGGCAGTAGAATGTTTAAGATTGTGGGCTCTGGCGTTGAGTGCCTGGGTTCAAATTTTAGCCTCATTGCCTATTTATTAACTTTAATAGTCTGCCTCAATTTCCTAATTTGAAAATGGGGATTAAAAAACATAGGTGTTCTGAATATTAATAAAATGACACAAGTGAGGGTATGAAGTACCTTTTTACTCCCGTGTTAAGACTGAGATGTGTCATAGAAACAGAAAGTTCAGAATGAATGAAACAGCTTCAACAAGTGTCGATCTGGAAAGACAAGGAGGGATCAGACCACGTAAGACCTGCTAGGCTACCATTTGAGGTCATGCTTTAGGAGTAATAGAAAGACTTAGAAGGGTTTTAAGATAAATGGGGAAATTACCAGCTCGGATATGCTTTTTGTAAACTTGATTCTGTCTGCAGTGTGGAAAATTGGCAGGATGGAAGTCAAAGTAGTTATAGAGAAATCAGGCAGGAGACTATTGCAGTAATCAAGACAAGACAGGGTGATATTCATATTTATAGAGTGTAGAAAAGATCATAGAAATATTTAAAAGATAGGGTAAACAGGACTTGAATTAGTCTATGAGTGGGTAGAGTTCTTAGCTCTGTGACAGGAACTACCAACCAAGCACATTATACTAAGATCTGGTAGACATCTGCTGTTTTTCCCTTTCAGCATAAATACACTTTTCTTCTAATAAATGTACTAGATTTTTCTCTGGGGAGCTAACTTCTTCCTCACTCAGCTCGAGTGGATCATGTGGCTTTGGCCTCAAATACTCAGAGCATCCCATTTTCTTAACCTTGGCAGTTGCCCTGGGATACGCACATAACCCTATAAATAGCATCTTCCCGAGACTTCTAAAAGGTATTTTTATTCCTTCTACCTTAGATGCAAACCTTAGAGGTTGTATATTCAGGAGTTACTGTAATATTTTGTTACCAATGGAAACAAATCACTGAAATTTAGCAAGATTTTTTTGGAGAAAAATATGGACATATGAACAATAAAACCATTATGTCATCAAGTGACTAAGTCTTCAAAACCAAACCACTCACTTGCACATAAGCCTCATAATTAATCTAATTTTAATAGCGTGAATGCTCAGTAAATGGTGCTTGACTCTGCTCAGAGTTTAAATGTACAAAGGGTCTTCATTTAAGACCAAACCCTAACCAGCTAACGGAAGGCATCATTAAAGTCTTAGTGGTTCTCTGGAGAGAGAGTTTCTATTAAGTCATTTAACTCTTTTATCTTTAGCAAAAATCATTATGTATAATTAAATGTAGGAATGATGAATTAAAACTAGAATTGAAGTGATCAGTTGAATTCTAAAACCCAGGAATCACCACAGAAAATTTCGATATCTACCAAAATAAAATATCCAAAAGTACCATCTTCTAAAGTTGAACTTTGACAGTAGGCAATTGTCTATACATTTAATCTCCATCATGACTTTTTCAGGCATAATTAACCCTACTTTCAAGTCAAGTGACTTAGAGTGGACTTTGCTGAGCTGGAAGTCAATTCTGAGTCTATCTGAATTAAATTGACATCTGTTTTCTACTGTCAGCCCTTGTCTTGTCTATGAATACCTTTTGGTTACATTCACATTATCACAATTTTGATAATGATTTTTTTTTTTAATCTGTAAACTCAAGTTGAAACACTTTCACCTGGTAAGAGGTCAATATTACAGACTTCTCTCATGTCAGGTCACCTCCCCCTCGATCAAAAACAGTGCTGTTGGGGTTGTGAATTTCTACTAATGTTCTAAGGAAATTTGGCAGCCTGTTACAAAAGATTCCAAAGTTCTCATATTGTTTGATTCATCAAGATTAATTCTAGGCATATTTCCTAACTAATTGGTTGTGATCAAATTATTCTAAGGGTGTCCATTTCAATGTAATTTAGAATAGTAAAAAGGTAAAAAGCAACTAAATGTCCAAAGGAAAATTGAATAAATTAGTTATTACCTAATTATACAATGATATACTTTGAAGCCATTAAAATGTTATCATACTGGAATATTTAATAACATGAAAAAAATGTTCACAATCTATAAAGCAAAAATAAAGCAGGACACTAAATATTATTCATTCCTATATATAATCGTAGTCTAATACATATAAGCAGAGAGATTTGGGGCTATCTTGACTAAAGGGATACTGGGAATTTCTTTGCAAAACTATTGAGTCATATATTAACTCTGGTTCAATAAATGGGTGACAGGGGGAATAGAAATATGAGGGTTAGCACAAACCCCTGGGATTGGGGGTGGGTGATTACCATCTGGGAAATTACTTCAAACAAAGTTATTTCCTTGTTTTTGCGTTTTCATGCCTTTCTAAATCGTTTAATGTGAACAGATGCCTCTTCGGTACTAATGAAAACAAAAGCTACCAACAAAATAATGTGTCTATTGGCTTGAGAGGCAATGAACATGCCAGGTGATTCTTCCCACGCAAGCAGCAGCCCCATGGGTTATTCATACCCTGCTAAAAGTTTCATACAAGGTAGCGAATGCTCAGGCTAGGAAATCCATACACATCTTCCTTCTTTGCTACACTCTCTGCCCATACATGTATCTTGGAAGACTCTGTAAACACATTATAGTAGAATATCTAATGGCTGAGGGAAAGCTCAGATGCAGGGTCCAAGAGTACAAAGGGATATGGGGAGGGCTGAGGATCCTAGCCTCAGTTTATACTCAAGAGAAAAGGGGTAAGGAAAACAGAAACAGGTGCTTTGATGTAGCAGGGGTATGCCCCCTTCAGGAAGTCACTCAGACTCACTGGTTTATAATTTTGCAAAATGAACAGGCTTGAGCCATCTATAGCTTAAGAAACATACCATTCTAAATATTTGGTGAGAGTAATTCCTAAAGTAATGAGGTTTGAATATCAATTTTGCTGTTTACAATAGCTAAAATATACCCTTATGCTCTTTTGGCCTGTATGCAACTAAAGGGATTTTCAATGTTTGAGGTCCTGGCCATTTATTACAGAATAGGCCTTGTCATTCAGGTATGCTGTTTTAATGGGTTTTTAAATCCACCTTCATGGTTCATTAACATGGATGGACATAACTGCTGAGGTCATAAAGCACAATAGCTTTTCTACACTTAGTTGATAAATAGGTCAATCAGCTTACTTCAAAGAGACAACTACTTTTCAGATAAGCACAAATTGAAACTCACACACAACTAATTGTATATAGGATGACCAATATGTCAACTCAAAAATAATGTCCAACATTAAACTATTATCAGCTGTATGAGACTGCCTCTCATTTTGGTTTCCCCCGGGGATGTGACACAATGCTTCCATTAAGAAATCTTCAACATTCATTTCATTTGGAGAGATAGTAGAAGTAATAAAACATAGTGTTACATATCCAATTAGATAAATCTTCACCCAAAACTCTTGTTATGACGAGAGCTAATTCTCAACATGCCATAGTAATTATTCTGTATTGCTCTTTCTCCTGTCCACTGCAAGATATTATTTTAGTTTCAGTTCAACTTGACTCTATTTTTAAAAAAGATATGCTACATACAATAAATGTACTTGAATTCCTTCCCTGATAATCAAAATCTGTCAAGAGGTTTGCTGCCATTGGACTCTGATATTATACTGTCTGACATCATTCGATAACATGTTGCACACTGAACAAACAAATATTACTCTTTAGTCTCCAATATATGTCAAAATAAATGGTTATTTCAGATCTAGTTTTCACTGAGTGACATTTCTATGTGTTGTCATGCATTTACTTATCGACCTTAGCTTCCTGGAATGAGGCGCCTCAAGACCAAATATTAGCTCTATTGTTCCCCAGCCTATTTTTAACAGGTTGTCAAATCCAGAGATCCATTTGAAACAATTTCATGAAACATATTGTCATGGCTCATCTCCTAAATTGCTTTATAATCTTCAGCACCCTTGGTAGTAAGACTAGACCCTGTCTTCAAGTTTCTGATTTCATGAACCTCCATTTATATTTCTATGCCACTGTTTGTTTCCCCATACCTCCTGGTTTCCAAAGTGTTTGCATTTATTAACAAGATTATGTCTTAGGATCATCTTAAATAATTAGGAATATTTACAAGTTATCTTTGTAACTTGCTTTATACGGCATTATTGTGGTGGTTCACAAAGGAAGAGATTCAAAAACTGAATTAGATGAATCCATGCCAGGCACTCAAATTCAATGCCAATGAGCTGCAGTGGATAATGCAGAATTACTTTGTCCATTTAGCCTGAATTTCTGCTTTCATTTGTTCCATTTCGTAGTGCATTTTGTGATAGTTAACCTGGCTAACTATCCTTGGTTACATCATTGCTCTTTTTTTTCCATAAACGATTTTATAATCTTCCTTTGTGATGCAGAGTCTTTTAAATGTTTCAGATAAAGTCTTTGCCTTTCTCATACGTCTTACATGTTAGTTTGCAAGTCGGTCGTGTTGATAATAAGAAAAAAAAGTGCATATTAGAATCTTGGGAATCTTAATCTGAAAATCAATGTTAAAAATTTACATTGTAAAAAATCAAAATAGTAAAAACGAAGCAGCAATGTCCAGTTCTCCTTCATTGCCCGTCATATCCCCCAACTACATAGAACTAACTTCCTTTGATCACTTTAGTCTTATGTCTTTTAATGATTACTTCCAAATTCTAAATGATACACTGACACAGATACTCCTAGATTTATTAATGTAGGCACCACCAAATATATCGTTAAAATATGAGAGTTTGGCCAATTTATTCTTCCTTTCATCTTCTCAACAACATGTAATCAACACTGTAACAAGTATCTCTAACCACATTTTTATCATCAGTGCCCAAGTATCAATTCATCAGTTAATTCATTCACCTGATAACTGGATTGAAAAACCTTTATGTGACTGATCCTTTTACAGGCACCAGGAAGGTAGCAAGGTACACAGCAGAGCAGGCCCTGCCCCCATAGAACTTCCATTTTAATGGGAAAGAGGAGAAAGTAAATAATTGATGTATTATACCGGGTGCTGACAACAGCTAAGAATAAAAAAAGTGAATTGGATGTTAGGAACTGGGGGTGCTGAGGATAATTTAATGTAGTGTCATCCAATAAGACCTTTTCGATAATGTGACATTTCAGGAGAGCCTGGAAGATAATAAAGGAGTGAATCATGTCAACATCAGAGGAAATACGAAGAACAATAGCAGAAACATAATTGGTTTGCTACAGGACTGGAAAGAAACCCAGTGCAGATGGGATATTGGGAATATAAAAAGAGTAGTGGAAGATAAAAGAGTTTGAGACTGTGGGCAGATTATGCAGAGCTTTTTGACAGCCAAAAACAAGAAAAACGCATTGTAAATGGAGTGAAACAGATTCCCAGCAGCATCATGCACCAGAATAAACAGACACATACAGCAGCATCACCCACTGTGACGAAGGCCTAGGTCCTTCCCCATAGCCTATGTACCACATAAGCATCACGAGATTTCCTCAAATAATATGATACTGTTCTTAACAATTCTATGGAAAACACACTGGAGTAGGGCCAACACAGTGGCCGGAATAAAAGACAAGGAATGTATGTAAATCTATGTGAGGTAGAAAAAGCTTGAACATGAGGTACTGAGAACAGTGGACAGCTTCAAAAGAAATGTCCAGGAAGAAAGTGGTGGCTATTAAATGTGGAATTTCAAGGAGAGATAACAGGAGACTGATCCCAGAGTGTGTGTTGTATCTAAGGAGATTAAGAGGTTCAGCTGAAAAATTCAGGAGAGAAGCCAGGTTTTCTGAGGTTAATAAAATGTTTATTATTGGACAATGTGTTTTAGGTACTTTGTCTTCACAACTACATTGTGAAACTCATCATTACAGGGAGTTGGTTTTTTTTTTAATAAAAGTTATTTTTCAGTGTTTAGTACAACTTTTATTCCAATTTGTTAGAGTAATAAATCTTACTCAGTTTTCTACAATTGAAATTAATCAAGTTTT
The DNA here is from genome assembly GCA_963574655.1 of Perodicticus potto. NCBI lineage: Eukaryota > Metazoa > Chordata > Mammalia > Primates > Lorisidae > Perodicticus > Perodicticus potto. Next base: position 25,512 of record CAUYRH010087773.1, read on the forward strand.
GTATTTTGAAACAGTGATAGCTTAATCAGTAAGTCAACAGAAATTGGAAAAAACCATTCTAATCATTGAAAAGTCTCTAACTAGTAAATAACTGACTTTTTTTTTTTTTTTTTTTTTTTTTTTTTAAGACAGAGTCTCACTATGTCCCTCACGGTAGAGTGCCGTGGTGTTCACAGCAAACTCAAACTCTTGGGCTCAAGTGATTCTCTTGGCTCAGCCTCTCAAGTAGCTGGGACTATAGGCGCCCGCCACAATGCCCAGCTGTTTTTTGTTGCAGTTGTCATTGTTGGTTAGCTGGCTCCGGCTGAGTTTGAACCCGTCAACTTCAGAGTATGGGGCTGGTGCTGTAACCACTGTGCTATAGGTGCTGAGCCGTAAATAACTGACTTTAACATTCTATAGTCTGTTCTGCATCTTATTTAGTTAAAAAAGTATTTGAGGAACTATAATTTCAGAGATGTGATAGCAGGTACTGTCACAAAGATAAGTAAGACCTGATTTTTATCCTACTCTTTGATGGCTACATACTTCAGTTAATGCATTGGAGAAGGACCCATCATAGATGTACTGGATACAGGCAAAGCACTTTTTAAGGAATACAAGAAAGGGCAATTTTAAAATCATCTCTGCTATTCTCTTTAATGTCAATTAAATATGCTTTTCTAAGAACTTTACACCTTTCCTCAATGGAAAGTTTTTTAAAAAAATTATTTCACTTTTCTTCATCCTCCTTTAGAAGATCTTCATCAAGGTTGGCAAAAGCATGGCCTCTTCCCTTTCCTACCCATGACGGCCACCTTTCCATAGACTCTGTCCAAATGAACCCTGGTCTAACCTCAGAAATATTTTCAATAATAGAAAGAAACACACAAGATAACAGCAAATAATAGTTTATTTTGCATGTATGAGATTGAAAACTCATTGATATCCAAGAGCTTAATTAGGAAAAGATAAAAACATTGTCTACATATCTCTGGGAAAAGACCCAACTTCTATTATCCATCAGAGAAATGCAAATTAAAACCACAGTGAGAGACTGATAGCTCTGACAATACCAAGCCTGGGTGAGGAGGCTGAACAACCAACTCTGTCACTGTCAATGGTTTAGATTTTAAATTAATTCAACCACCTGAGACAACGGTTTGACATTTTCTACAAGAGCTGAATACATGCGTCTCCTGCTACCCAGCAGCCCTGTAATTGGGTAACACTGAATTAAAATATATCGGTGTACTCACTATAAGATTTTAGAAGAATATTCATAGCAGCTATAATCAAAATAGCCCCAAATGAGAAACCACCCAAGCTCCTCTCTGCAAGAAATGGATAAATAACATTTTTATACTATTATTATTATCATCTTATATTACATTTATATAATGTAATACGATACAGGAATGAGAATAAACAAATAACATGCAGCTTAAAAGAATCTCACAAATGTGATATTGAACAAAAGAGGCCAGGAACAAACGAGTACATGACACAAATTTATTTATGTAAAATTTAAAAAACAAAGCTAACCTATGGTTCTGGATGTTAGATAGCAGTTACGATTTAGAGGTTATAACTGGAAGGAATGTCAGGTGGCTGCCAATGGTCCAGGTGCTGGCTACATGGGTGGGCTCATTTTGTGGAAAATGAATTGAGCTGTAGTCGTGGAATTTGCATGCTATACCATATGTATGCTATGGTAAAAGAATTTACTTTAAAAACTCAGTGCTTTTCACCATCCTTGACATCCCAGCACAAAGTTTGGATAATCTTTCCTCACATGAGCATCTATGATTTCATTATGAAACACTGTTAAAAATCAATGGCAAGAAAGTTTAAAAACAAAATTCCAGCTCCTGTTAAATAAATCCAGTTTTCCAGTAAAATTAATCCCCTTCTTCTTTCAAGTGGGCTCTTCTTCTTACTTTTATTTCACTTGATTTTATCTTTATGTCAAAATTTTATAGCAAAAATCATTTTTAGAATAAGCTAAGTATGATATTGAAATAAAATGCCTTCAAAAAGAATAATGTATTCAATTCTTAAGACTAGGAGTTTGAGCATTTATTAAAACGCATTCATGAGTTGCAAAAGGAGCAAATCAAGAACTAGAAAAATATATAGGATTCATGTACATTTTTTCTAGTGTTTTTTATTCTATTACTATACACTATATTTCTTTTCAAACACTTTCCATATTAAGTCATTAAAATTTTTGTAATTTTTTATTTATTACTGTTTCTTGGGATAAATATAGATCCCATGTGATAGCATTTATTTGGTAAATTCTCAAACTCTTTTTTATGAAAACCTGTCAATTCAGCTCAATAGCTCTATAGACATAAAATTAAAAACTGTTAAAGAGAAATAATTTGTCTTGAAATAATTCAGTCTTGAAAACTTCATTCTCTTTCTTAAGATTGGTTTAGGGAAGACTGTGTGTGTGAGAGAGAGAGAGAACGCATTCCTGGTTGAATTGGCATGAGCAGGGGCTGCTGGGACTTGGGGAAAGGTGAGCTTTTTGCTAAGGAAGAGACTCTAAAAAGGTGAATGTTTTCTGCCCCTGTGATAACATGTGGGCAGCAGCAGCAACAATGAGATTACTCAAGAAAAGCCAAAACTCACAGGCTTAATATTGACTGTGATAAATAAACTTGTGACTATTCACGTTTTTGCCTTTTATTTAATCTTCATTGCAGAGCAAAATTTACAGGATTAGAATGATGAACCATCATGAAAAAAAAGAAAAATGGAGCAACCTAGGTCCTTGATGACGTAAGTGATCTCTGGAAATTGCCCCATCTGGGGGTGACATATCATGTTGGGCTTTTAAAATTAGGTGCGATAACAAATGTACATATTTGTTAGTAATTTTTTCATTGGAGTTATATAAAGAAAAATAAAAACACTCTAATTTAGAGGGACAAGATGTATCCTCTTTTAGACTTCCTTAAGTACTCAGTACATTATCCCAAACATAACAGGGACCTAACAAATATTGGGTGAATTTGCAATTTGTGCTTCCAATTCTTCTTCGTTTTTTTGGGGGGTGGGGAGGCACAGAGTCTTACTTTGTCACCCTAGGTAGAGTGCTGTGGCATCACAGCTCACAACAACCTCAAACTCCTGGGCCTAAGTGATTCTCTTGCTTCAGCCTCCCAATTAGCTGAGACAACAGGCACCTGCCATAACACTCAGCTATTTTTCCTTTTAGAGACAAGGTGTCACTCTGGCTCAGGCTGGTCTTGAACTGGTGAGCTCAGGTAACCCACCCTCCTCAGCCTCCCAAAGTGCTAAGATTACAGGCATGAGCCAATTCTTAAACTTATGTGTGCTAGAGCAGTTTCCCAACCTTTCTTCAGGATCAACCCCACAATAAGAGAAAAGTTGCATTAAATTTATTTTTAGTTAATTAACTAATTTTAACTTAAATTTCATTTCTCCCTAAACAGAGATCATCTTTTCAAGAGCACTATCACCTTTTTCTCTTTTAAAAATACAGATGCTGGAGGGTATCTAATTATGGGTTTTTTTTATACTACACATCCTTTTATATTCTTCATACTTTTTAATTTTCTGTAAGTATTGACAATGACCTTTTATTATTTTTCTAATCAGAAAAATAAACACTTTTTTTCCTTTTTTTGAGACAGAGTCTCACTATTTCTCCTTCAGTAGAGTACTGTGGCATCACAGCTCACAGCAACCTCCAACTCTTGGGCTTAAGCACTTCTCTTGCTCAGCCTCCCTAGCAGCTGGGACTACAGGTGTCCACCACAACACCTGGTTATTTTTTAGTTGTAGTTGTCATTTTTGTGTTAGCAGGCCCGAGCTGGGCTCAAACCTGCCAGCTTTGGTGTATGCGGCCAATGCCTTACTCACTGAGCTATAGGTGCCAAGCCAAGAAAAATGAACACTTTTAGAGAAAAGAAAGGCACACAAAAAATTTTAAATAATCTAATACAAAATATAATTCTGCATCAAATGATGCTTCTTTTTGATTTTCATCTTTGCTTTTCACAATTCCAGCCAATGCCACAGGGAGACAGACTGGGAGCTCGGGCATGAGGGCTAGACGGAGAACCCATGAAGTTGGGCCAGACCTGAAATATCGATTATCTCAAGGTAACAAATGGAATTGGACATGGCCTATGAACCTCAGAGCCAGATATCTGTGCAGATGCTCACTGCAGTTCCCTCTCTCCATCTGCTGAGTTGTGAAAGGACACACCTTAAGAATAGCAGATTTTGTTTTATTTAGAGAGGAGCTGTTCCCAAGTTGGCATAGCTGACCCAAACTCCATAGCCAAGTAACTCAAGGGTACAGAAGTTAAAGAGAAAGTGTGACTAGACAGATTGTTTTACAAAGGGTCTAAGGCTCATAGTTGCCCAATCTGCTCCAACTAACTCTTACAACCTAACTAAATAATAGGATGGTTCCCTCTGGTTTAAGGCACACTTATATTACCTTTTCAAGGCTGACTCACTTGTAACCTAATTTCCACTTACATAAAAGCTAAAGCCAAACTATATGTGTGATCATTGAAGGGAGTGGTAGGGGGGCCATGAATATATCAGTTTAATTGCTCCCTGACAACAATGGCAATAACTAAGGCTCATCCTTCCAACTATGTGAAGTGTCACTTTGCAACACAGAGTAAATAGAATTAGACAAACATAAATATTTATAAGTTTATTTTATCATATACAAATAAATATTAAGCCTTGACTACTAGAGGTTTTATCTGAATATATGTGTGTGTATATATATAATTTGTATGTTTAAAAACATACACATTTGTAGCATTGCTTTCTTGTGTGCGCCATAGTTTCCGAACTTGGTAGGAACATTTTCATAAGATGCATTATACGACATATCAGCAACTAATGAAGAAGAAATAATGATGACTGCTTGTAAAATGTATTAGAACACTAATTAGACCATAGCAGAAATGCTTACTGATGTCTTTTAAACACCTGCTTGGTAATTTCTAAATGCTGGATGCATTTAACAATACATGCTTAATTAGGAGACAGAGTTAAGATTAAATAATAAACCCAGGAAAGCCAGCCGTGCTCTATGCTTTTAACTTTCTACCTCATCCACAAAATTTAAGGAGTGATAACTTCATTTACAGAGGAAGCAATAGAATAGATTTAGATCTTCCCTCAAGGCAGATTCTAATCATGATCCTGAACTTCATTTCATAGAATGAGAGTGCAGATTTAGGGATGAGGGTGTGTACGAGAGATTGGGAAGACGTGAAATGTAGCCGGAAGAGGAAGCCTGATCATTTCTAGGTGTCATTTCTGCAGATGCTTAGTCATTGTTTCAGTTCACGTCTCCACGCTCATCAGAACAGAGGCAGCATTTCCTTAGGGTTCCCACCTTGGGGGCCTTCAATGAACACCTGTTGTTTTATGTGCTTCCCACTCTGCTTGCATGTACAATTTATTTTCTCTTATATTCTGATATATGAACGCAGTGGGCACATCCATAGCAATAAATATGACACCACATATGGGGCCAGCATTGAAAAGCGGTCTCTCGACATCTACCTCCAGAATCAACCTCACCTTGGAGGTCATTAGAAGTGAACAATCTGTGGCCTTGCCCCAGGTCTACTGAATCAGAATCTGAATTCCCACCAAATCCTCAGATGTTTGCATGCATATTAATCTGTGATGCTCTGGCCTAGAGCTCTCTTTTACTTATGGCCCACTCAGTAGAAGCTTTTGATTCCCCTAAACAGTCTTGGGTCATTATAACAAATATCCCTTTATCCTCAGTGATCTTCTGCTACCTGCAATTTGAAGGCTCCAGGAAGCCCCACTTGATTTACTTAAAATCTTTTATTTCTTAAAATAAATTTTTAAATTTAATTTTCAAACAATTTCCCCCTCCTCAAATTAGCATTAAATTAAATAAAGATTGAGGAATAGTCACATTATGGGACCTAAAATTAAGAGTTATTTGTTGAGTTGTAGCCGCTGACTTGATTCATACATCTTTGAACGCAGAATAACTACTCATGTTCAACAGCTGAATTTATTTACTGCATAGCCTGTCATCGCCTATAAAGGATGATTTTAAGAATAATATTATGCTGATAAATTGTAAGATAAAAAAGAATAGAGAGAGAATCTACAGATTAAGAGAGTCTTAAATATATCATATTGAAATAAATAGACAAGACTAAAGTAAAGTGCTTAGGAATGCACATTTGGGTGATAAAAATTTATTAAAAATGATTACTATAAAGATAGAATAGTGGTTACTTATGGGAGAAGGAGAGGATTTTAATGGAGAAAGAGCACATGGAAGGGACCTTGAGGTAGTTGGTAAAATTCTACTTCTTTGCCTGGAGGTAGTCAAACATAGTTGGGATGAAGGTTTTTTATTTGTTTGTTTGTTTATTTCAGAATTGTAGAAAGTACACATGTTTTGTTTCCATACTATTTTTTTTTTCTTTTTTGAGACAGACTCTCACTATGTCACCCTAGGTAGAGTGCCGTAGCATCACAGCTCACAGCAACCTCTAACTCTTGGGCTTAAGCAATTCTCTGCCTCAGCCTCCCAAGTAGCTGGGACTACAGGCACCTGCCACAACGCCTGGCTATTTTTTCATTGTAGTTGTCATTGTTGTTTGGCAGGCACAGGCTGGATTTGAACCCATCAGCTCCAGTGTATGTGGCTGGCGCTCTAGCCACTGAGCTACAGGCACTGAGCCTATTTCCATTCTTTGTTTCTGTATAGACCAAGTCAAATATATAAGTGTGTCCTTCACTTGATAGTGTACACTATACCCAATAGCTGTGAGTTGAACCATCCCCTCCTTTCCCTTCTCACAGGTTGTTTTCCACTGAGATTTACTTCCATATGTGCACCTAAATGTTGATTAATTAGTTACAATTTGGTATTGAGTACATGTGTTTGTTTCCTCGTCTTGTGATGCTGTTATGAAATAATTTTTAAGGCATAAATTTTTGTGGGTTATTTTGTAACTATATTTTATTTTGTTATATAAAATACATAAACAATAACAAAAGTCTTATAGGAAAGTTCTTTCTTACCCAAGCACTGAAGTGTCAATTTTTTTTTCACCTATCAGGCTCTTTGCAAATGTGTCTGGGACATATGCTTTATTCAAACTATGCTAAAGTCAAATTAAAAAGAAAAATAAATACCCTTTGAAGAAAAACAGCACAAAGTAAATTAAACAGTGGGCATGTTTTTAGGATTTGTTATTTTGAATTCTTCCTTTGTCCATTTCAAAGAGGTTTTATTTTCTAATTTTAGTCTAGACGTAATTGTTCTACTGCTCAATCACAGCAGCTCTGCAGTCTGGATGCCTAGAAGTGACCATGACCTTGACATGTTAACAATGAGTCATTTACTCAGCCTCATCTGAGAAATAAGGATAACCATACTGTCAACCTCAGAGCTGTTATAAGGATGCAGAGGTAGCTAGGAAATCACCGAGCCCTACGCCTGGGTTCATCTGTGGATAAAGACCTGTTAGTTAGTAGGAGAACTTGTGAAAAGAGCAGGGCTTTGGGAGACTAATGATTTGGATGGAGTCCCAATTCTTTTGTAAGCAGAGTAACTATTTTCTGCCTGATTTCATGAATATTATAAATATTTGAAAAGGTAAACTAGTATGCTGTTTTCTATTGTTCTTAACAACTGGGCACAAATCATTATTCAATCCTTAGATTATTGTTTTGGGAGAACAAGGTAGAAGTTGAATTCCTGGGCCAAATCATTTGCACACAAGTCTTCTGATATATACTTGCATCATATCCAAGATTGGATCCTAAAATCAAAAAAAAACATTTTTTATCAAAATTGCCAGAGAATATTGCTAAATGTTCAATCTAGATGAGGATACTTGGGGGTTTATGTTATTATTCTATTTTTGCATGTCTGGAAGCTTTTGTTAAAAATAGATAAATCTGCCCGTAAAAATTCCTTTTGGAAGGAATGTGTTGATGGAAGTCAACCTTTCTAAAAGTTCAACATGTCACCTTTCTAAAAGTCCAGCACAGATAGTCTTCCCTACTGTGTTGAAATAGATCATTGTTTTCCTTTTTTAAAGCCCTGGACGAAAGAAAGGCCTTACCAATTTGGTAGGTAAAAAAATTGCAACTCTGCACTCTTCACATGTATTTCTCTGAATATGAGTGAGTTTGGCCTTGTTACTTTTTACAATTATTACTTCTGTGAATGCCTTTATTCATATCTTTGGCTTATCTTTTCTATAGGAACATTCATCCTTTTATTATTATACTCTAGGGATTCTTTATACATTATAGATATTAATTGTATTGTATAATGCATGTGCTCAACTTTTCCCATTTTTGTCTAACCATTTATCATATAGAAGATGTTAATCTTTATTTAAATATATATATATTTTTTCCTTTCTGTTTTCTTTCTTTGCCTTTCTACTTAGAAGACTCTCTTTCCATCTGTTATTTTCTTCTTATTCCTTTATTACTCAATATAATAAATATATAATAGAGTATATTGTTTATGATTTAGTATTACAATTAATTTGGCATTTATTTAGATGCATTTTGTGAAATGGAGGTTGAACATTTTTTATCTATCAAGTGGTCCAACATTATTTATTATATAAATAATTCCGTCTATCCTAATACGGTTGAATTTTCTCTTTCACCATACTCTGATCATTTTACAACAGAATGCTTTGTGTACATGGATCTCTGTCATGGTTTGCCATTCAAAAGTTGCTAACAGGCAGCTCGAAGTCTCTGTTCCTGCAAATACAGCATTGTTCATTTCTCAGAAACAGATGCTATTTGCCAAAAATCAGAGAAGGAAACTTTAAATTCCTTTCCTTTTTGCTTTTTTTTCACAAGTTGGGAAGGAAGGAGAAAAAAAATTTAACTGCCCTGTGGGCCATTCTGTTGCCTTCCTTTTGTACCAAAAACATAAGTATAGGACACTACCAGGAAGTCAAAATTATGGTTCATATCATCTTCAAATAAACTAGAAGTTCCCAGAAGAGAAGCCACATTTTTCATTTTTGTTTGAAGACAAATCTTAAAAATGTAAATAGGCTTAGAAGAGTTTGCATCTAAAGTTCAACGAACATTAGGTGTGATACTGATAGTATCGAACACTGGGAAGAGGTATTGATGAATGATTGGAAAAGGGCATTCTGGGCTCGGTGCCCATAGCACAGTTGTTACGGCACCAACCATGTGTACTGAGGCTGGCAGATTCAAACCCAGCCCAGACTAACTAAACAACTATGACAACGGCAACAAAAAATAGCCAGGCATTATGGCGGGCACCTATAGTCCCGGCTGCTTGGGAGGCTGAGGCAAGAGAATCAAGAGTTTGAAGATGCTGTGAACTATGACACCACAGCACTCTACTGAGGGTGACATGGTGAGACTCTGTCTCAAAAAAAAAAAAAGAAAGAAAGAAAGAAAGAAAGAAAGAAAGAAAGAAAGAAAGAAAGAAAGAAAGAAAGAAAGAAAGAAAGATAGATAGAAAGAGAGAGAGAAAGAAAAGAAAAGGCATCCTGGAGTTGAAGAGAAATTAGAAGAAAGAACAAAAAAAATTATGGAGAATTTCTACTCCTTTGCTACTCCTTCCATTTCTTAGGATTATATTCTAAGTACAATTAAGCAATTTTTCTCCAGAAAATGGGGAAGTAAATCTGCATAGAGAAAGCAAATGAATTTTCTAGGTTGTATATTATAGTGACCATTCTGATGAAAGTCCTAAAGTATAAGTTGATGAAAAGAGAAGATAAACAAAAATAGTTTTTAAAGTCAACATGTAGCACTATACAACACATAGATATAAATCCTACCTGTGATAACAGGAAGGAACCCAGCTTCCACAGAAAGAAAAATAAAATGACATGCATTTGTTTCTAGAATCAGAGTGGCTAAAACTTATAATTTCATGGGGGGCAGGGATAAGATTTAGGTGACTTGAGTGATAAATTATTTTGACCCCAATGGATACAACAGTTGAGCAATAAGAGAACAGCATAATCTTGGTGTGTACGTAGGGGCAGAAGAGAATTGCGTCCTAGGTACACAATAACCTGAACTGATAAAGGCTGAATCTCTCAGTAATTAACAAACAACTAAGGGAGTGAAACATTTTCTATGCAACAAATCTAATATTTTATTGAAAGAAATACATAAAAGAGTATTTATTACCTGAAGCAATAGAATGGTCAAGGGAAGAGACATTCTTTTACAAAGAAACAGAACGCTTTCCTTTTCATTTCTGACTTTTCCCTCTTAAATCAGTGAACCCCAAGGATTCTCTAGGGGAAAAGACTCTCTTTTACAAGAAAGTGAGACACAGTCCATCCCAGATATATCTCTTGGCCTGCACTCCTCTCCACCTGGTTGTGATTGTTTCCAAATAAGATATTATCTTTTCTAACGTATGTTGCCCTTGCTCTAAAAATTGACTCCTCTTGAGGCTGGAATATTAAGTAAAATTTTCACATAGGTGAAATCCAAGAACAGAAGTATACTTATAAGTCTTGACCTACATGCATTGACTTGTAGACTGATTATTACAGTGAATTTCTTATGAAATAACCTATCTGTGATATTCTCCATCATTGTGTAATTACGTATGTTATTTTAGTTTTGGAAAAATGGATGGATATGATATTCTCCATCATTGTGTAATTACGTATTTTATTTTAGTTTTGCTTTTCAGAGTGGGAGTAAGATTAAACCACATTTGTATACTTCCTCCTTAGTGATCTTTCGTGCTTTTGTTTTAGTGATGGCTGTTGTTTTATTGTGCATACATGTGTGTTTGCCAATTTAATAATGATCATTCACAGAGTGATCATCCGAGTCAGTATCTCTAGATCTGTGCTCTCTTCTTAATTTTAACGCATATCTCAAACTTCCTGCTGAATATTTTCACTGCATCACACTTTTACCAAAAAATGTAGCATGCCTAATACCATGTATAACTCCATTCCACAAACAAAGCCATTCATGTTTTGGTCGATGATTGGCAGCAGAGTCACAACTCTTCATTGGCTAGATCAACATCTTCTAGACCAGGCTTAAAACTCTTTGTCTTAGTCCACTTGGGCTGTTCTACCAAAATACGTGGGTCATTGCGAAAGTTTTGAGATACACAAAAATCAAGAAATGTAAAATCGGCACGGACGGTAACAAACAACACCCTCCCAGCAACACCCATAAGCCGAGCACATTGTAACTTGCGCGGGTGAATCAGAAAGGACATAGTTGACAGCGTTCATTAGAAATGAAATAATGGACTTTGGAGACACAGTCTGTCTCAAAACTTTTGTAGCAATGCTTGTATCATAGAGTGGGTAGCTCAGAAGTAATAGAAATTTATTTTCCACAGTTCTAAGGGCTGGAGACAAAGGTAGATTCAGTGTCTGGCGAGAATTGGTTTTCTGGCTCATCTTTCTGTGTTCTCACGTGATGGGAGGGATGAGGGGTTTCCCATGGGTCTCTTATAAAGGCACCAATCTCATTCTTGTGAGCTTCACCCCCATGACCTAATCACCTACCTCTCAATACCATCACTTTGAGAATTAGGAGCTCGACACGTGACTTTGAGAGGAAGGGAGGACACACCTCTGATCACGCAGATTTCATCATCTTTTCCTCCTTTCCCTTGCCCCACATGACCAGCAATCCACTTGTGCTGATTTTCTTTCTGTAACTTCGTTCTCCATGTAGAAAAGGAAGAAGGGACAATGGGCAGTGACAACTGTACCTCCGTCTCCTCCTTTTGGCCAATACCAGTCTTCACCACCACCAGGGTCCTGAGGAGAGTTCTCATTCATTTTCTGAATTTCTAAATGGCAGCACTGTTAATGACACTTTTCTGTATATCTTAGTATTTTATATAGCTTTCTTTTACTTCCTTCTGGAATTTCAGGTTCTTTTCATTTAAAAATGGACCTCATCTTTATTTAAATGAATAATTATCTTTGGAGCACATAACACATGCCTCACACTATAGACAAAGGATGCTAGAAAGTGGCTTGCCTCTTGGACAGAGAGAAGGAAGGAAATGCCTGTGTCAGACACTGCAACATGGCAGGCACAGGGTTAATTTATTTTCACAAAATAATAGGGGCAAGAGCCTGGAAATAGAGCTAAAGGCTAAAACCAATGATGTCCAAAAAAAGGTGATATTTTAGTGAGGACATCCTCCCTTGCTGAAATGGTAAGATATCCTAATGGGTGAATAAAATAAGGTAAGAATTTAATTAAGAAGAAAACTCATTAGGAGGTTGTACATTAGCTTGCAGCTTTTAGTACCCATGGCTGACTATTAAAGAGGTGGGAGAAGGTGTAAGAAAACATGGGTTATTGAGGAGTCACTCTCCTACTTAAATCCCTAAGTGTGATTTTTCAAGCCTGACCATAGGCACTTGCAGAGACTTTACCTGGAAGGACTTTGGGAGCAAAGCTGTCCTCCCAATCCTGAACTTGGAGCATCGCCAGTGTAAGGCAGTTACACTCCCAGGGGAGTTGCAGCCAAGGACTGGGCCCTCTTGTCTGGTCATGCTCTTCATGTATTTGCATAGCTGGCCCAGAGGCCTCTATCCTAGGTCTTTGTATCAGAGGCCTTGGGCAGAGTTTCTCAGCAGGTATCACTACTGAGGTTTTCTTTATCTAGTGGAAGGGAGTCCTTGAAGATGCTCTTTGCTGCTTGAACTCAGTACCACATACCTTTCACCTCCTAGCCCTCCCCTGACCTCCTGGACTTCAAGTTCATAAAACTGCTGGGGGCTTTTTCCCCGGGCTCCCTCAATAGTGAGCTGGCCTCCAACCTTCTACAGTGACCCATCTGACCTTCAGGGAAGGTGTCTTTCCATAGAAGCAAATGGAACAGGGGAGCTGGTGCCCCCTCCTAATTTGGACTCTTGGCTATGCTGTGGCAGTTAGTGATTACGAGCTTACTTCTTCTGTTTTTGGCTTGAGCTGTAATCAACTACTCCTGCCACCTGGTTGCTTCCTCTCCCAGCGCAGGCCAGCTCCTGACAACAACATTGGGCAGAGCCTGTGGGTGCCTCCCGTTACCTATTCTGCACTTCATTTATAAGAACACCCCTTTCCCCCAAATATTAAGGGGCTACAAGTGTTTTTGTTACATGAGTGAACTGCATAATGCAGATTTTTAATTACACACATTCCCATCCAACTATAGGACTGTGTTTCTCAGCTTCCTTTATAAGTAGATGTGGTCATATGGTTAAATTCTAATGGAAGCAAAGGTGTTCATGTATGTGTTACTTACGGAGTCTCCTCAAAAGGAAAAACAAGGCCCCTCTATTCACTTGGGGATTGAAATGCAGATATAGTTGTTGGACTTGAACAAAGTATCTTGGACTATGAAGTGACCTGTTGAACTAAAGATGCACCCCTGTTATTCAACAAGAGAGTAGTAAAGTCTTAGGTCTCTGTAAACCTTCTAGGACAGTTCGGCACTCTTAGCACAGTGATTATGGTGCCAGCCACATGCACCAAGGTTGGCGGTTTGAACCTGGCCTGGGCCTGCTAAACAACAATGTCAACCACAACTGAAAAAACAGCCCAGCATTGTGGTGGGCACCTGTAGTCCAGGTACTTGGGAGGCTGAGGCAAGAGTAGCACTTAAGTCTAAGAGTTTGAGATTGCTGTGAGCTGTGACACCATGGCACTCTACCAACGGTGACATAGTGAGACTGTATATAAAAAAAAATAAAAACCTTCTAGGATAGTGGTTCTCAACCCGTGGGTCACAACCCAGAGGAACTATGTTAAAGAGCCGCGGCATTAGGAAGGTTGAGAACCACTGTTCTAGGACTATAAGAACTTTCCTGGCCCTCACAACACCAAACTTTATGTGAGGGAGAAAAACACTTGCTTTATTTAAGTCATTTTTGCTCTGTGAATCCTAACACATACGTGTATAGGTATCTCTGATTTTATTAAATAGTAAACTAAAAAATCATCAATCTATAAGTAAGCCATATCTTATCTTCAACAGTGAACTAGGAACAACCACCATTAGGGTAAATTTACCAGTTATAATTCAAACATTTACACAATCTCCCATAAATTGATCTTAAAATCTTATTTGGAGTTTGGCAAAGAGCGGTCTTTTACTCTAGTCTGTAAGGATCAGTACTGGGAAGATAAGGGGTTATCAGCCCAGGCAGGTGAATTGTGCCCAGGGATAACAAGTTCACAAATACCACAGCCAGATCATAGTTATAGCATCTGAGCAATACAGACCACCAATTTGAGAGCCCCAAATTCCTGTTTTTATATGCTCCAGCTTAAAGATCTTAGACCAGATATTGAAACAACCTCAGTTACCCCCTATAAAACAATGGAGATGATAATAAGAAAAAAACTTTTAAATTTCAAAAGCAATGATTAGCACATGAAATGTGTTCAATAAATATTTTATGCCTATAATGGAATCAAACAAAGGGCTCTGATTTATCCTGCTTAAACATGAGTTCCCCTTTAGACTGTGGACAGAAGGAATACAAACTACTTTGGGAAGAAGATGCTGCCAAATCCTTTGTGCAAATAATGCAAAGGCATTCCTCATGGGATGGATAAAGGTAAGGAGGCACGTTCTCTGGACAGATGCATTCAAAAGGTTCCTCTTCCTCCAGGCCACCTGAATCTACCTGTCTCTCCAACGAAGGCTTGGAGAGGAAAACCCAGCCATATTTCATGCTTGCCCCTGTCCAAGCTGTGCAACCACAAGGGTAGACCAGAATCTGGAATAACAGTAGTAGCAAACACACCAAAGGAGGAACGTGTTACTTCCTAGTGATAGTGAGGCTCTGGGCAGACAAAACATTTCAGAGTCCACCACAAACACCAGAGCTGACCTCAGGAGCCATACCTGCTCTCCAAACTGGAACTGGTAATTGAGAGTTATGAGCAATAATGGAAACTTTACAAAAGTGGAGAATGAATACTCTGTTCCTTATAAGAAGACAAGTGTGGATAAAGGCCTAAAGGTAGAAATTTACCTAAACATAACACGAAGAAGGTGAATAGATTGATAATTATAAAGAAAATCACATTCAGGAACAAAGGGTCTTTAGATAAATACTCAAGAACTGTCATACTCATTGTGTTAGGTAGATAGATAGAAATGCAGCTCTCCTAGGGAAAAAGGACAAAGGTGGGGCTCCCAGTCCCCCTATCTCAAGTTAAGCCTGTGTGTGATTCTCACAGCTGGGAAGAAGGAAACAACCCCACACACACACACTCACCAATCTACCATTTGGAACTGAGCTTGCCAGCTGCAAAAAGGATGCAGAAGACGCTCTAGCCCATGGGTCTGCCAACAGGTACGACAGAGTCTTGAAGGTGACATAGAACAGCCTTACAACTAGTTATGAGAACATTTGCCTAACTCTCCATTGTGATTCACACCCCCAATGGGCTCTTAGAGAGGCTCATGAGAGGTCCCTACATGCAGTAAGACTTTGGTTCCAAGGTGACCTCTGAACCACAAGGTAGGCCAAAGCCAGGCAGTATAAAGCAGAACCACCAGCCATAACCAAGGCCTCTTTGCCTTTTCTTGTCCCAACATGGAGGCCTATTTGCTCTCTATGGTGAATGTGTCTTGCTCGATAAACCTTCTAAGTCTGTAAACTCATCTCTGTCTTTCTCAATCAACTTTGTTTCAAGCTTGCCTTAGTTTGGGGTGTCTAGTCATTCTTCAGCCAAGAGTTTGCTAGAACCAAGGATGCAGGCAGCTTCCGGACACCCAACATTTGAAGAGACAGACAGCAATTTTGTAATTAGAACTATGATTAATATCTTGAGACAGAACATTTGTCTAGTGCTTTGTCAATGTTTGTTTTGCTGGGAGACATTAAAGGCTTGGATTTCTAACCTTGAACTTTCTACATTTATTGCCAAACTATAATTTCTATCCACAAATGAAAGAGCAGATTGAATATAATTAAAATATACCTATCAAGAAGAGAAACAAATATATAATGAAAACATTTCAAAACAAAACTTGAGCTTGGGCAAGAATCAGTACCAAATATCAGAAAATTTCTTTGCTGCGTGTGGCCTTATTTGATTCAGGAACCCCTATGGATAGAAAGATGATTGAAGTGTCACTCAATTCAGAAGTGACCTGAAAAACCATATGTATCTTTTTCCTTTGAAAAGGATTTGGAATCTAATCTTTACTTTCTCAATGTAATTTTTCAAGTGAGCTCTTTTTGAAGACATTATAATGACCCTGAAATTTTTTTTTTATAGATATGTCCTTCCCAGATGGACTAATAATCTGACTTCTAAACTTCCTTTCAATATAGCAGTATCATTTTACCTACTTTAAAAAAATATCAGTGTGGGCTCGGTGCCTGTGGCTCAATGGGCTAAGGCGCCAGCCACGTACACCTGAGCTGGCGGGTTCAAATCCAGCCTGGGCCCACCAAGCAACAATGACAGCTGCAACCAAAAAATGGCCTGGTGTTGTGGCGGGCACCCGTAGTCCCAGCTACTTGGGAGGTGGAGGCAAGAGACTCACTTGAGCCCAGGAATTGGAGGTTGTTGTGAGCTGTGATGCCACAACACTCTATCCAGAGTAACAGCTTGAGGCTCTGTCTCAAAAAAAAAAAAAAAAAAAATCATCAGTGTGAATATGTCACAGAACCTGTTAATTATTGAACTTTTAAATCCTATTTCTACCATGTTAAATTTAACACTTTATAATAAATACCGTAGAGTACTGACATTCACAGGTTTATATTTTATGATTTTGATAATTACAACTGACTATGAATGTCCAGGACACACAATCATTTGTGATTTTTTTAGGACCTGAATTTGAATTGCCTTTGGAGAGGTAGGTACTCGAGAATAAGTCACTTAGCTAGTGATGGAGCCTGCTGATGGTTCAGCAGCTAGGTCATTGCAAACACCTACCTGCATTAGCTCAGGTCCTGTGACAAGCTGCTCTACATTGGCCAGAAGTGACCATATTCTGCCACACATGTGGGGTGAATTGATGATCAAATATAGTGACTCTAAACATTAGGGTGCATCACAATCACTGGAGGGACTTTTTAAAAAACAGACTTTTGAGCCCCACCCTAATACTTCTAGGTGGATACTGAAAACTTGCATTTCTAGCAAGTTCTGAGGTGATTTGGATGGTGATGGCCTAAAGAACACACTTTGAGAACCACTGATCCAAAAGATCATATCAATTTTATCATTAGAAGATGACAAAATTCTATTAACAAATCTACATAAAATTCAAAATAAAAGATTAAAAGTAAAATTCTTTTTCTTTTTTTTTTGTGACAGAGTCTTGCTATGTTGCCCTCGGTAGAGTGCCATGCCACAACTCACAGCAACCTCAAACTCCTGGGCTTAAGTGATTCTCTTGCTTCAGCCTCCCGAATAGCTGAGACTACAAGTGCCTGCCACAATGCTCGGCTATTTTTTGTTTGTAGTTGCCATTGTTGTTTGGCAGGCACAGGCTAGTTTCGACCCTGCTGGTTCTGGTGTATGTGGCTGGTGCCATAACAACTATGCTACAGGCGGAGAGCCTAAACGTAAAATTCTTAAACAAACGACATCCCAATAAAACTGGTTTATAAAGCACATGATTACATGGAATAATTGGGTCAGAACTGATATTTTGCTTATAACCCTATCTATGCTGTTTGTTAGAAGGTAAAAATAATTCTTCATAGAGAAAAATGAGTCCTCTCCCTCCTGACCTATGCCCTTCCCTTCAGCTTAAGATGCAACTCACCTACACCTGGTGATATCTTCAGTTACAGCATGGAGAATGGATTGGAGGGGACTAACTCGGGAGACAGCAAACTATTTCAGGCCAGACTTGTGAGTGACCTGCATTAAAAATGATGAGAGTGAACTTGGAAAAAATGTGTGTAGAGGGGAGATTTGATATATATTCAGAAGGTAAAATAATCAAGATCATTTGGTGGTAAAGGGAATATAGGAGACTGAGGGAGAGAAAATTATCAAAAATATAAATGGTGCCATTTCACTCAAGTTCATGGATGGGGAAGATCAAGAGATCACCTTCAGTTTGAGGTTCCTATGAGCCACTTAAAAGGAGATATCACAAGTGTTCAGGTCTCTCTCTTTGTAAATAGGAAGTTCAGAAAAATTTTGGCATTGGTCACTGATGTCTGCAGAGGCAGTGTGCACAGAGGTTAGATCAGATTTTGCTGTCGAAGGCCTGGGGCCAGAGCCAAGGAGATAAAGAATCCCCAGAGAAGAAAAGACTTCTCAGCTTTTGCACTAACCCTGGAACTTTTTAAAAAAGTGATTTTCTGGTTCCAATCCATGAGTATCCACATGGATACTTGTGGTCGTATTGAAACCAAATGAAATAAACATAATGGATCTCCACTTGGCTCTGAACAGATGACTGATGGAGAGTAAGACAAACAGCAGCTCGGTCTTTTCTGAAGATCTCTTTAGATGTTTTGGTTTTTATGATAATTACTTGGTATCTTTGTACCAAGTGTGATTTCTATAGTTTAATCCCATAAAAAATAATTCTGATTCTAGCAACAATAGGCTCTATTACAATGACATATCCTGATCTGTTTGCACAGATGTCATCAGCAGAGCCGGTGAAACTTATCTTACAGAACTTATGCCTTCATGGCAGCTGTAAGCTGTAAGCAAAGTTCTCAGAGTATGAGTTAACACCAAAAAGAATCCATTTCATGGTAACAAAACTATACATAGGCTTTGCTTTTCCCTATACGGGCATGATAGATACCCTCTCTTCTAGTTGAAGAGGACAGCGTCTTTGCAAAATCACATTTGGAAAAGAGTACCCTTAAGATAAATTGCTAAACTGGCCATGTTTAAATAAAACATTTTTCTAACATAAAGAATAATCTTCCTTATATTTCAAGCCCTGATTAAAAGAACTCATTCTGCCTTGTCACTCATAAGGCCTACACTTTATTAAGAACTTACTATGAGGCCTCTTTTCTGGCTAGAACCATGAGGGTGTCACAGAGAAGAAAAATAAGGTTCCTGCTGTGCCAGAAACCCTTAAGAAAAAGCAAATGTATTTCCCCGAGCTGAAGATCAAGCATCTGAGAAGGACGTGTGCCCAAAAGATGATTCAAAAGGCAAGGAGGAAGCTTATCTATGAAGACACTAAGCATTATTATAAGGAGTACAGGCAGATGTACAGGACTGAGATTTGGATGGCTAGGATGGCAAGAAAAGCTGGCAACGTCTATGTACCTGCAGAACAAATTTGTGTTTGTCATCAGCATCTGAGGGGCAATAGTGTGAGTCCAAAGGATGAAAGGTACTGCAGATTCTTTGTCTCCACCAGATCTTCAATGGAACTTTTGTTAAGCTCAACAAGGCTTCGGTTAACATGCTGAGGATTGTAGAACTGTGTATTGCATGGGGGTACTGAAACCTGAAGCCAGTAAATGAGCTTATCCACGAGTGTGGTTGTGACAAAATTGGTAAGAAGGGAATTGTGTTGACAGATAACGGTTTGGTTACTGAATCTCTTGATAAATATGGCATCATTTGCTTGGAGGATCTGATTCCTGAGAGCTATACTGTTAGAAAATGCTTCAAAGAAGCAAATGACTTCCTGGGGCCCTTCAAGTTATCATCTCCAGGGGATGGGATGAAGAAAAAGACAACCCACTTTGACAAGATGGAGATTTTGGCAACAGGGAAGACCAGATCAATAGACTTATAAGAAGGATGAACTAAGGGGTCTTCCCTGATTATTTTTGTAATCTGGTCAGTTAATAAACAATGACTGCTTTCACATTGAAAAAGAAAAAGAACTTACTATACACAATGGGTCCTCTGTATTTGCGGGTTTACCCATGGATAAACCAATTATGGACCAAAAATATTCAAGAAATAACTGTGTCTGTAATGAATATGTACAGACTTATTTTCTTATCATTATTCCCTAAACATTGCAGTGTAACAGCTTTGTACATAGAATTGATATATGTACAGATGATTTAAAGTATATAAGGAGAGGGTTTGCCTAGGTCATATGCAAATATCACTTTATTTTATGTCAAGGACTGGAGTCTTTGTTAATTTTGTTATCTACTGGTTGTAATGGAATCCATCTCTCACAGATTCTGAGGGAAAACTGTACTTGCTATCAATTATGGTAAATTTTTTTCAGTATATTATAACTAACTTATTTTCAACACTTTAAGAGGTAGGCACTATGTATACTCACATACTTTTATATTATTAATATATCCATATATTTATATTATGCACATATAATACATAATTATTTATTTTAGCAGTTTATAAATTTGGAAGTTGATTTATGCTAAAGTGAAATGGCTAAGGCCATCCTGTAGGTAAGTAGCATTTAAGAGACTTGAGCCCCAAAGGGTATGAACCCCAACCTGAGTTCTTGACTGACAAAAAGTGGACATTTTCAGAATCATTTCTATTTTCCTAAGATTTCATAGTATTCATGGTATTGTTCAGCTTCAATGAAACTAAAGATTTGAATTAAGAAAGGCCACCTTCAGGCTCGATGCCTGTGGCTCCATGGGCTAAGGCACCAGCCACGTACACCTGAGCTGGTGGTTCGAATCCAGCCCAGGCCACCAAACAACAGTGACGGCTGCAACCAAAAAATGGCCGGGCATTGTGGTGGGTGCCTGTAGTCCTGGCTACTTGGGAGGTGGAGGCAAGAAACTCACTTGAGCCTAGGAATTGGAGGTTGCTGTGAGCTGTGATGCCACGGCACTCTATCCAGGGTGATAGTTTGAGGCTCTGTCTCAAGAAAAAAAAAGAAAGGCCACCTTCAAAAAAGATCTTTGGTTTTTGGGACACATGAAACTTGATCCTCAAATATCAAATAATTTTCTCAGACTGAATGCAACTACTGAGAATTACAGCAGCTTGTTCAGTAGCAGCATTTACTTGTGGTGAAATGCTTGTCTTTAAAAATGGTCAGTTCTCCCAGGTATTCAGTTCATTTTACAAATGTAAATTATTTTAAAAAGCCATCACCTATGCAGTTCTAATAAATTCTATGAACTATTTCTCCTGATGTCGTATTTATATGAGATTGTGAAAAATTTCCATCTTCTTCCTCTTCTAAGCCAAAATAAAATATAGTAAAACTGCTGAAAACTTATATTGAAGCCCTGAAATTATGTTTCCAAAAATAATCAAGAAATATTCAAATACAGTCTGTTTGTATGTGAATAACCTGATTAACAGCCTAACTTACATTTGTAGGCCAATAGGGATGTCAAACCAATGGCATAAAAGGCTACAAAGTAGGTGTCTACTTATTTTAACATGAAAACAGCACCACTCACTGTGTGTATATTGTTTTAATGCACATTTCTTCCTTAATGAGTTCTGAGTAATAAAAAGAGAATTATACTAGAAATTTCATATGGAAATATGTAATGCAATGAACAGGGCTTGAATAAGATTTCTCTTCTATCCAGAGATGAAGTGTGTAATTTACTGAAAACCTGGATATTAACGGCTCCTATATCTGGAATGAACAGCCTTAGCTCTAAATGAAAATTTCATAGAAATACAGTCTAGTTTAAAACATTGCTCTCAGAAGAAGTTGGGAGAGGGAGAAGATTATATTTTTACTCTGATTTGTGTCTTACCATATGTGGCCATGCTATGGAGAGTTGTAATTTTTCTTTTTGTGTGTAAAATATCAAAAATATACCTAAAGGACATCATTCGTTCTTCCTAACACACAGTGATTTCAGCCTCTTCTTCTGAATCCCTTTCCCCTCTTGTCTTAATAATGATCATTATGTCTCAAAGGAAGCATGCTAAAATGACTTAAAAGTATTTTTCCTTACCTTCTCACCATAGAATATTGTCCAGATAAGTTTTAAGAACTTCAAATAATCATTTTAGGGACTTAGTTAAGCAATGTCTTTATTATTTATCGTCTTCAGATCTCAGGCAGTTTGACAAGCAAAGACTGTTAAGAAGTTAACCATTTATTTCCCAAGTAAATAAGCCAGAAAATTTCAAATATCAGTTTCTATGAACAAACCTTACTATTCTATCTTGCACGCCATTCTTTGTAAAAAATTTATTATTGGTACAAAATAGTTGTATATCCTTATAGTAATGTGATATTTTGCTACAACCAAACAATGCGAATTAATCAAATCAAGGTAATTGGGTATCCATTGCCTCAGGAATTTATCATTCCGTGTGTTAGGAATATTCCAATTCCACTATTTTAGTTATTTTAAAGTGTACCCTAACTTACTGTCGACTATAATTGCTTTGTTGTGCTGTCAGACATTGTTCATTCTATCTAATTATCCAGCTGTATTTTTGCACCCATTAACCATCTCCACTTTGCCCCCTCCTGCCCATGACCCTTCCCAACTTCTCATAATTATCATTCCATTTTCTGTCCCCATGAGATCAATTGTTTTTAATATTTAACTCCCACATGTGAGTGAGAATATGCAGGATTTGTCTTTCTGTGCTTGCCCCGTTTCACTTACATAATATTCTCTAGTTCCATCTATATTGTTGTAATGGCAGGATTTCATTCTTTTGTGGCTATATAATACTCCACATTTTCCTTATTCATTCATTCACTGATAGACACTTAGCTTGATTCCAAATCTTGGCTGTTGTTAATAATGCTGAAATAAACATGGAAGTGCAGATATCTTTTCAATAAAAACTCAATTCCTCTCCTTTGGATATATACCCAGCAGTGCGATTCCTGGGTCGTATGGTAGTTCTCTTTTCTGATTTTTGAGGAACCTCCATACTGTGTGGTTGCACAAATTTTTACTCCTACCAATAGTGTATGAGGGCTACACTTTCTCCACATCCTCACCAGCATTCATTATTGTCTTTTGATAAAAGCCAGTTAAAGTAGGGTTAGATGATATCTCATTGTATTTTTGATCTGCATTTCTCTGATGACCCATACTATTGAGTCTTTTTTCATGTACCTGCTGTCCATTTGTATGTCTTCTTTTGAGAAATGTCTATTCAGATTCTTTGCCCATTTTTTAATCTGATTATTTGATTTTGTCCCCATTGAATTGTTGGAACTCCTTATATATTTTAGTTATTAAGCCTCTATCAGATGGGTAAGTTGCAAATACTTTTTCTCCTTGGGGTTGTCCTTTCACTTCTTTGATGCTTTCTTTTGCTATGCAGAAGGTTTTTTAGCTTGATATGGTTCTATTTGTCCTATTTGCTTTAGTTACCTGTGCTTTGGAAGTATTATTAAAGAAGTCCTTGCCCAGACCATTGTCCTGAAGCATTTCCCCAAAGAGTTCTTTTACTAGTTTTGTAGTCCCAAGACTTAGATTTAACTCTTTAATCCACTTTGATTTGATTTTTGTATATGGCAAGAAATAAGGGTCAAGTTTCATTCTTTTCCATATCAATATCTAGTTTTCCCAGCACCATTTGTTGACTATTCTTTCCCCATTGTATGTTATTGGCACCTGTGTTGAAGATAAGTAGATGTGTGGATTTGTCTGAGTTCTGTGTTCTGTTCCATTGGTCTGCGTGTCTGTTTTTATGCCAGTACCATGCTGTTTTGGTTACTACAACTCTCTAGTATAATTTGAAGTCAGGTAATGTTATACCTTCAGCTTTGTTCTTTTTGCTTAGAAAGGCTGTGTCTATTCTGGTTTTTTGTTTTTCCATATAAATTTTAGAATTTTTTTTTTTCTATTTCTGTGAAGAATGTCACTGCTATTTTGATGGAGATTTCATTGAATTTGTAGATCTCTTCGGGTAGTATGGACATTTTAACAATATTTGTTCTTCTAATCCATGAGCATGGAATATTTTTCCATTTTTCTGTGTCCTTTTCAATTCCTTTCATCAGTGCTTTACAGTTTTCATTATAGAGATATTTCATTTTGTTGGTTAAGTCAAGTCTAGGTACTTTTTTTGTAGCTATTATAAATGAGATTACTTTGTTGATTGTCTTCTCATATTGTTTACTGTTGACATATAGAAATTGTATTGATTTTCGTATGTTGATTTTGTGTCATGAAAATTTACTGAATTTGTTTATCAGTTCTTTTTTTTTTAATTTTTAATTATTTTTTATTGAGTCATAACTGTGTACAATGATTCAGGCTTGGAGTACAGTGTGCGGGCTTCCCATACAATCGGAGATATTTTTATCCACCTGATTAATGTAACATTCATGATATTT
>CAUYRH010087774.1:0-25792 GCA_963574655.1 Perodicticus potto
GTGATTAAGAAAATGCTATGAGGGCTATCTCTCACAGTACAATCAAAATGTTTCTGATTGTATATGAAGC
Organism: Perodicticus potto; assembly: GCA_963574655.1. Lineage (NCBI taxonomy): Eukaryota > Metazoa > Chordata > Mammalia > Primates > Lorisidae > Perodicticus > Perodicticus potto. Next base: position 71 of record CAUYRH010087774.1, read on the forward strand.
ACATTCTGCCCTATGATTGCACCAATGTACACAATTATGATTTAATAAAATTATTAAAAAAAAAAAAGAAAAGGAAATACAAGCCCAGCAAGAACCATGATGTAAGGGTTCAGCCTCCCCCTATTTAATGTATATAATAAAAACAAATGTTGTGTGTCCCTAACTCAAAGCACTAACTATCGCACCATATGAGACCAGCATAGCACAACAAAGTAAATGTTAATAATAATAGTGTATAGCACGAGCAGTAAGGGCAACAACAGTTGAAGAAGATTAAAATTAATGTGAGTCGCAAGGAAGCTACTACAAGGAGAAAGCAGAACTTTAAGGTAGAGATGACATTTTTAAGCACGAAAGGGAGGAAAACAGAGTGTGTTTAAAGTCCAGAAGGGAAATTGTCTTGCCTAGAGCAGAAAGGAGAAATTAGCTAGAACGATTGATAGAAATATACATTCACACACAAAATTTGCTGCTCAGGGAAAGTGAGAGAGAAAAGATCAGATTCATAGTTTAGGAAAATAAAACTGTCAACTATTTCAGAACAAATGGGAAGAGGGAAATATTAGGTAGAAAGATCTGTTAGGAAGACAGGAAATGTGAAGTGTTAGTGTCTGTAGACAGTCTTAAAAAGTTGCCAATGTTCCATAAAAGGAAAGATCCCCAGACTCTTCCTAAACTTAGAAGGTCTGAATTCAGAGCCGAAGAAGTGGATGACTATGAAGGACAGAGGAAGTGGATTAGGAGTATTTAAGGTGCTCATATAAATACGTTAAAAGCCAAAGCTTGTTAGGTCTGGTGGAAGGTAAACCCGTAACCAGGAAGTGGCTAAAGGCAGAGGGTGGGAACTGAATTGTAGTTAGGAACCAAAATCGTGGCTAGGGACTGTTTCTTGGTCAGAATGCAGAGTGAGATGCCCCTGATAATCTCAAACTGACCTGGGGCTCATTACCTTACAATTTACATTACAGATTAGGACCCCATGAGTTCTTAGGAGATTCAGGAAGATGCATCATAAAAAGGAGTTTGTTATGTAACCCCAACCTGTCAGTCACCCCCAAAGCAGGAAATGGCAGTCAGTCCTGTGGGTGGGAGGAGAATGAGGGGAGGCGGGAAGATGGCGTGTGCTCAGACTTTGGGGTCTCTTCTCCCCTCCTGGAGAGGGTCCAGGTTTACTTGCTGTACTTTACTTTTGTTCTTCAATTGGTGTTCGTGATTACTCCCTCACTGTCCAGGCCCCAGTGCTCATTTTTTGACCCTAGGAGCCAAGAACCAGGGGGAGCATCCCAGCCTGACATAACAGGGTGAGGAGAATGGGGATGATATCTATAAGGGGGGAATCCAAAAAGTTTCAATGAGAGGGTTGAGGTGGAGAGAAAGATTGAGGGATTTCAGTTTAAGTACAAAATGGATGATTGGATTACAGGTTTGGGATTGGAGAACTACAGGAAAATAAAATTGAATGAAACAGTGGCAGGATGAAAATTGAAGAAAGTCAAAGGTGGGAGGTATTTCTAGAGTGTGTTTGTGAAAAGACTTTTCTAGAGCCTTTGTGAAATCAAACCCTGTGTTAAAAAAACTGGGTGTTCGCCTGTACTGTAATCCCAGCACTCTAGGAGGCCAAGGCAAGTGGATTGCTTGAGCTCAGGAGTTTGAGACCAGCCAGAGCAAAAGCTAGACACCATCTCTGAAATAGCCGGGTGTTGTGGCGGGTGCCTGTCGTCCCAGTTACCTGGGAGGCTGAGGCAAGAGGATTACTTGAGCTCAAGAGTTTGAGGTTGTGTGAGCTATGATGCCACAGCACTCTACTCAGGGTGACAGAGTAAGACTCTGTCTCAAAAAACAAACAAAACAAACCTGGTGCTCACTTTCTTTCTAATTCCTCTCTTTCTCTCCCCCCTGTTTTCTTCTTCTCCTTTTTCTTCATGACTTTCTGGACTTTTGCAGGCCAGATACAGCGTCAGCCTAAGGATTTGGAGTTTTCTTAATGCACTCCATCTCTGAAAGAACCATTTACAGAACTCTGATTCACCATGTGCTAACCATTCCATTTCTGTCCTATCCTCACTGGACGATGTAGTTTTTTCCTCATCCTTTCCTTTTCTAGTAGAGGCCTGGTAGGATTTAATTGCTATATTGCAAGTGACAAATAATATAGGAGTAGAGTGACCACATAGATTACAAGAAATTCCTGATGCTGCTTTATTTTGATTCTAGGGTATACTATATAGTTGGTACTATAATATACTCATTTCTTTGTTAAGTAATTTGAGCTTTCTGGTTTAGAGGGTAAATGGGGAAAAATACAGTAGGCTTCATGACAGCCTGTAGTTCAGGTGCTTTTCCCACTCGAGCTACCCATGGCATTGTGCAGAGTTGATCCCTTCTTCCTTCCTTCTGCACTTGGCTTCTAGGACACATCACTCTCTTGATTTTATTCTCCTTTTTAGTCTTCTTTGGTGATTCCTTCTCTTTTCCCAACCTCTTAAAATTGTAGTGCACTTGGGCTCGGTTGTGGGTGATCTTTTTTTTTTTTTTGCAGTTTTGGCCGGGCCAGGTTTGAACCTGCCACCACCGGTATATGGGGCCAGCGCCCTACTCCTTTGAGCCACAGGTGCCGCCCTGTTGGCGATCTTATCTCTATTCCTTTCCACTCACTCTGTAGAGATCTCATTTAGTCTCATCTTAATGCGATTTAGACGCCAAGACTCATGGATTTATTCTCTAGCCTAGACTTCTCCTTTGCACAAGGATCCTAGGCGCTTACCTCTGCCTTCCCCCGGAACTCTGTATGCCTCCTTCCCTCACCTTTATGAGGTCTTTGCCCAGATGCCACCTTCTCAGTGAGGCCCACCTTGTAAAACCACAAACCCTTCACCATAGCACTAACCATTTTCTACAATACTTCATAGTGTGCTTTTTTGGTTTATTTTCTGTTCTTTTTTACTAGAATATAACCTCCATGCAGAGAACAGTTTTTGTCTGTATATTAAGTATATAGAACAGACTGGTACTTAGCAAATATTAAATAAATAATTGTTGAATGATGTAAGATGCTTGAGAGGCCTGCTTAATGGATTTGGAAAGTGATACTCAAAAAGATTAACTAAATGTACCAATGCGTGATATATCCAGTAAGCAGTACAACCGGGATTTAAATCTAAGACTGCCACTATACCATTCTCTCTTTTTCCCTAGCTGTAATTAGACACCACAGCACAAGTTTTAAACAGACAGAACATTAAATGCTTAGAATAAGATGTTATGTATGAAAAGTAAATTTAATCATTTTGATGATTTGTAGAGTTGCTTTTTAAGAATGAACATAAACTACAACTGTTTTTTCCTTAGAAATTTATTTAAAGCTTAGACTGTAAGTTTTTTTTCTAAGTGAAGAATTCCCTTGGTACACCAATAAAAAAATTCTAGTAGCATATAGTAGAATAGTGATTTCTTTTTGCTTTCTTTGTGGAAATCTAGATAGTTCTTTCAGGCATAGTCTGCTAGAGGTGAAACAACTGCTGTATTTAGTGGAAAAGGATATTTAACTATACCAATTGGATTTTTGGAGGTAAAAGGTGCAGCTGTTTTCTGAAAACAGACTAAGTTATCTCATACGCTATCAAAAATAGCCACACATAATTAGCTGGGCCTTATGATGAGTGTCTATAGTCCTAGCTGCTAGGGGAGGCTGAAGCAGGAGGATCACTTAAGATTTCAGTGAATTAAAAAAAAAAAAGATTTCAGTGAATTATGATGATGTCATTGTACTCTAGCCCAGGCTACAGAGAAAGACTCTGTCTCAAAAAGAAAAAAAAAAAAAAAAAAAAAGCAAAAATAGTCACAGATAAAAAGTAACCTATTAGAAAACCAAACATATAACAAATAATTTCCCCCAAACACCTATCTGACAAACTGAAAATGTTCTTATTTATTCCACATGAGAAGAGAATATTCACCATGGAATATTATTCAGCTATATAAAAGATGGTGACTTCACATCTTTTGTAATATCCTGGATGGAGGTGAAACACATTCTTCTTAGTAAAGTATCACAAGAATGGAAGAGCAATTATCCAATGGACTCAATACTAATATGAGGCCTGTAGACGATCTAATGCATGCCCACGTAGGAGAAAAACTCATTTTAGTTCAAGTTGGGGAGAGGGGGCAAAGAGGGAGAGGGGAAAGGGTTGGGGGGGCTCTTGCTTAATGGGCATGGAGTAGGGGTGTTTGGCATACCTTTTGTCTGTGGGTCATAACCACAAGAGGGAGTCTACCTAACAAAATCAAATAGGTAGGTTGTTTTGACCTGGTTGTTTGTACCCTCACATTAACCTAAAATAAATTTAATTGGTTTTTTTTTTGCAGTTTTTTGGGGGCTGGGCTTGAACCTGCCACCTCCAGTATATAGGGCTGGCACCCTATTCCCTGAGCCATAGGCGCCACCCTAAATTTAATTTTCAAAACAAAATTTAACATACTTGGGATTTTCTATTTGAGTTTTCTCTGTCTTAATTTACAAATGGCCAAAAGTAATCAGCATTATAAAAAGTATTAGCCAAGTTTTAAGCTGGAGAAAAGAGCAGGAGACTAGACTCTGTTATTCCACAAAGACGGAGTGCTGCGGGGGCCCCATCGCAGTGCATTTTCCTCTAGCAGTTTGCTGCTCACACGTCTGGACTTTCTTGTGGGGTTTGCATCCTCGTACAGTGCACGGCATAGAGGAGGATGAAAAGGACCATCTGTCTGGGTTGAACTTGAAATGCCTTTGTTCTGAGTAAGAGCGTTTGGTGAGGACCATTTGCCTTACTTGCTTTCCTTCCTTTGTTAGCAGTGTGAGGAAGCCGCCCTTCCCTCAGCATTGTTTTGGGGTTTGGGTATTTTCAAAGTCACTGTTGCACTGTGATACCTTCACTTGACACTTATTTTTAGCCAGTCGACTCAACATATATTTAAAATATTTGGGCCAAATACGTTCCTGAAGTCAGAAGTATTCTGAATGGTTTTCATACTATGTAATGTGCAGACTATACTGGATGTTTATATTATCCAGACTGCCTTTGTATGTGCTCAGCTGTCCTATGAACTTGAAAAAATGTGGGCTTTCTTCAAAATTTTTTTTGTTTGGAAAAGCTATTTCTCCTTTTTCTCTCAGCATTTGTGATTTTAGTTGAAAGAGCAACTAATGATAAGTTTTAGCGTTTGAGGAGTTGAAAGTTTTTACTCTAGGTTTGCACAAAAAATATTGAGTTTCTATTTCCTGAACTTGTTACATTCCTCTTTTTTCTTGCTCTTTAAGTTTGAATCTTAGTTTTTGTTGGTATGGCAAAATAAGTATCCTTACATTTGGGTCGGGATCATAATGAAAATAGAGACATTGAAATCAATCATCAAGAAGCTATCTTCCCCACAGAGAATTGCTGATTTCATTATTCTACTAGACTCACAAATTTAGACATGGGGATTCCTGGTCCTAATAGTTATATCTAAAATATTTGTATTCTCTAAAAGATTTCTAAGAACAGGTTGGTCACTGCAGGAATACAGTTTGGGAATTGAATATGGAATTGTAAAGGGATGTCACTGCTAAATGGAAGCCCAGTACTTTAGCATCTGATCATTTATTCATTCATCTTCCACATGTCACACACTAGTTAAACATCTACTGACTATGTAATCCATGTCATGCTATGTACTAGAGACAAAGATAAAGAAGACAATGAGCTCTTTTAGTGGAGAAGACAAGAGGTAAACCAGAAGAGAGGTAAACAGTGCATGGCAAGCGGAAAGTCACCAAAGTCAGTGTCAGGGCAAGAAGGTCAGAGTTCAGCCAAGTCATATTAGCAGAGCTGACAGCCAAGCTAAGTGTTTGAGTCTTTTAGATTTGGACAAATAAGGAGTCAATTAACCACAAGAATGAGTCAGGGGTTATGGGTGGGGAAGCGGAGGGATATTGCCTAGACATAGCCCCTAAATTTCTAGACCATTGTGAACAAACTGAATAATCTTCCCAGGTGCAGATTCCTTAGCAGATGACGTAATCAGTTGCTACCAAACTGTCCATGCTCAGGTTATTATGAATCCCCAGTTTATTATGTAAAGCTTGTGCAATTCAAAGACTGTCTAGGTATACATGTATACGCATACATATTATATCTGTCTCTCTGCATTTGTTAATGATCCTTAGCTAATTCACAAGAATCAAAATCTTGGCTATCTTCCATCAGAAGTTAATAGATGGTTTTGGAATCAGAGAGACATGGGCTTATTTTCTAATTCCAATTATTGGATGGGTGAACTTGGGAAAATAGCTTAAAATCAGAGAGTTTGTTTTTCCAGGTGTAAACTACTGGGAATAACAAATATCTCAAAAACAGTTTTTCACCAAGGATTAAATGTGTATTTAAATAAAAGTGGTCATGGAGTGGACCACTCCACATTAAAAGTGGAGCATAATAGGTACCTAATAACTAGAATTCTGCTATACTATTATCATTACTGTTATCTTATTTACAAGTTATTACGAAAGTATATTAAATCTTAAAGCCACATTATTATTTTTTTCAGTGTTTTCTCATTTGCTGAATGTACAAATAACCTAATATTATAATTGGTTCGTTCAGGGGTAAGACCAGAGTTTTATTTTTGTCTTGAACTAAGATGCTATAAGATGTTTTCATTTCCAACATGGGAAAGGCATAGATGGACTAATTCAGGCAGAGAGCCAATTCATTAAATGGTAACACTGTCTGTCCAACGGTCTTTCCATTAGACTGATTATGGAAATCTCGGAGGGCTTGGTCTGATTCTTTGTCATTATGGAAATATTCTATAAGCTTATCCAATTAGATCAGTTTCTAGGCAGAGAAACCACTCTGAAAGCTAAGGCATAAGCCAGTTACGTGAAAGTGGATTTACATGGCAAAGCAAGAAATGAGCCAGCTGTCAGTGTGTCTGCCCTTCAGCCCATTTTTCTATTATGAAGGAGAGCTCTGAGGTTTCACTTACTGACAGATTGGGTTCCAGACAATTGTAATCCTAGCTTGAAGATTTTTGGAAATAAGTGTTTTGAAAGATGCCAACTGAAAGTTTACTTCCAAAATGCTTAATGGATCTCTCTTTGGAGAGATGGATGCTTTGTGAGGGCCAGTGTTTATTACATGCCTTTGATAGGCCTTTAAAAAAGGAAAATAAAAAACTAAGGAAAACCAAACATTTTCCATTTAGAAATTTTACTCTATTTTATCATAACGTGCAATATCTTTGTTATATCATCCTTAGATCTGTCATGCAAAATAAATTCTTTGGGGTATATACTCTTAATTTATTTCCTTTCTCTTCCTGTTCTTTCTCTTCTCTTCTTTTTGGTGAGATTCGAACTGCAGAGTTAGACTGCTTAATCCATGGCTAGGGCAGAGAATGAAAAGAATTGCATTATGCAGTGAAACAGTGGTGTGGGTGGGGTGAGATTTAACAGAACACTAGGTTCCAAGAAATACTGTTACCACAAACAGATCTGTAGCAACTGAGATCTGGAGCTGGAGGTTAATTAGAGTCATTATTTCCTGTGAAATTTGAAGGTCTAGCAATGGAGAGGGCTGCCACCTTGTACCTACATCAGTTATTCATCACTTTCCTTTAAAAAAAGTTTAACAATGAAAATATTCCTTTGTATATATTTAAATTGAACCTTATAACAAAAACAAAATTTTTAGACATGTAAATTTTCTTCTAAGTGAAATTCTAGATAGCAGTCTACTCTTTTCCTCATGGACCTTGGAATTTTTAAAAATGAAATCCTAAGCTATTGTGGCACCACAATTGTAACCAGTATTCTAGAAGTTGTCCCTGAATAGAGTAAAAACAGTAATTCATTTGGGAAGCAAAGGTCAAGCTAGATGAATATCTCTCATTCATTTTGCACAAGGCTTTATTAACTCAAAATGGTTTGCCCATTTGACATTTGATGTTTATCATGCTATAATTTTAATCCCCTTCTCTTACTTACATATCCCTTCAAAAAATGAATATGAATGAAATAAAAATCACAATGTTTTAGGGTGTGGGCAGATCCATTTTCCTTTCTTTGAATTTACCAAACCTGGGCGGATGAGGGAAGCAACATGCATTTTACTATGGCCTGATGGATTAAGTGCATATTATGTTTCCTGCAGCTATAGAAGCCGGTAAGCTCACTTCCAACTGGCAGTGTAAACATTGTTCGTTTTATGTTGGGCTTTGTGTGAATGGTGGGTCTTCTCCTCCTTCCCACAAATCTACCAAGCACCAATGTACACGCTGACAAATGGAATATAAACAAATGGTGCGCAGTGGGGAAGCGTAAGGAGAGGTTCTTTTGGGCCATTACAAATGGCAGTCTCTAAACACCAAGTTATTTATAAAGAGGAGAAGCAGTGACTCCCTAACGTCGGGCCCGAAGAAAGACGGGTTTGTCCACAAAAAAGAATGTCATGATTCAGTTCTATGCATTTGTTTATTGATGATCTCTTTTTCCCCTTACGTCTTGACATTCCACCAAAGCAGGCTGCATGATCTTCCCCTTAGGAAACAGCTCAAAGCTTAGCTTTATTTACAAGCTGCGTTATGCTAAAGAGCAAAATGTTCTAGCTGATAGAATAGATGCTATATGGCAGCCCACTGGCATCTCTATTTGGGAGAAATACTTGACTCCTACAGAGAAGTCCTGAATGTTAGCTGATTCATGTTTGGTTTCTCTTTTCTCCTGTATTTACTAAAGTCCAAATCACTGATTTTTTTTTAATTTTTTATTTTTTTTGCAGTTTTTTTGCCAAGGCTAGGTTTGCACTTGCCACCACTGGTATATGGGGCCAACTCCCTATTCCTTGAGCCACAGGCACCACCCTGCTGATTTTTTTTTTAATTTTTCAGTAGAGCATTTCCCTATTTCATGTAAAATTCTGCGATACAGAAAGAGCTTTGGGCCACTAATTTGAGCTTTAAAAAATTTCACCTGCATTTGCTTCAAAGTGGATGCTATGTGACAGTGTTCCCTTAATAAGAGAAGGGTGGTGGGGGGTAGGGTAGGAGGATGCCTAACTGCACATCGTTTGGGAAAGCTGTGCTATCATAGCATTTGCATGTGGACTTCCAGGCGCTGCAGAGACAAACTGTGAAACTGATTCTTTGATCTTGGGGCTCCAGGAACTTCTAGAAACACCCCAAGGAGTAAGAAAACTCAGCTTGGTATAAGAGACTGTTGAAAAGGTATTTACTTCAGTTTAGGATGCTGAAGATTATCTTAGGGGAAGGGTGTTTTTTTTTTCCCCGTGTAAGACCCAAGAGTCTTTGATTTCAACTTGAAGGGACCTGACCTCAGATCCTGAATAAAGAGGAACTGTAAAACCAGATGGAGAATGTGTTTGTGTGTGTGTGGGGCTAATAAGAAACTCTAGAGATGAGGCAAGAGAGTGCCTATCTTCAAACCGGTGAGTCCTGACCGTGAGTAAGCGGGGAGAAGAGAGCTGTGCAACGGGAGGGGATATCATGACGGAATCGGCAGCTGCTGTGGTTCAGATCACCAGAGGATGTCCAAAGAGTCCAGCAAAGGACTAGGAGAGTGCGAGAGCTCCCTGGGATCAAAGAAGAGGGCTTGGGCTTTTAGGAGTGGCAGCCCTTCACAGGCCAGGAACTCAGGAGTCGGAGAGAACTGCAATTGTTACTGTGTCCTTCGTGCTTTCCCTGGCTGTCTAGGACTGGCCTGGCCTGGGAAGCTCTTTCAGTGCATCATGGTCATTCCACTAGCAAGATGTAACGTAAACACTCTACCAAAAACTATAACTTGAAGCAATACTAGATTTTTCTAAAGTCACTTTGATGTAATATTAGAATAACAGTTGAGAGTCCTAACTTCTCATAGCAAAATTGCTGAAGGTTTTATTGCTATTTCTGTTGATAGCTCTTGGTACTTTCCACCAAATAAGGAGTGTTAACACGTTTGGAGCTAGGAATCAACATTTGGACTCAAGCAATATATGTAATTAATCCCATATCGTGGCCAGTTTTATTTTTCCCTTTCATCCAAATGAGTACAGAGCTCTTGATTTGTTACCTGTGTCTTCACTACCTAGATGGAACCATCTTTCTCCTCCACATCTTCCCTTCATCCCTTTAATCACAGAATTATCATTCCTAGGGGGAAAAAAACCTAAATGGGTCTGGGCATATTTATTAGTCTATTACCTTTCACAGCACTCAGGTCAAAATGATTAATATATTCAGAGTTGAAAATATTTCCAACAGTCTAAATGGCACGTGGGCCTAAGCATTCACACTTTATTGAGTGGTCAGCTCACATATGAAAAGAAATGATCCTTTTCCCAGGGAACTAGCTTGAAGTCAGTAGGCCTGTTGTAGGAATGACATTCTGCACGCCACCTGTGTGTCAGCTGGCCATGGGTTAGTTACTGTGCAGTTAGCTGGAAAGGATGAATCACTCAGAGTGACAAATATAACCTTGGTTTCAAACAGGTTTCTGGGATCAAATGATAACTGGTAGTCTCTTAAGATCTAAAAATGTTCCCAACGTGAAAATTTCCAGTAACATATGCTTTAAAATCGTGATTGTTGTGGCATGCTTGATTTTATGCATTCTGCAAATATTTATTATGCAGTTACCATGAACCAGGTACCATGCAGGGGGTTGGTGATAGAATGCTGAGCCACATATATACTGTCTCTGCTCTGTTGGACCTTAGATGTTAGAGGTGAAAACCATAAGGGGAGTCAACACAGATTTAGGTTGTGTTAAGTGCTGTGGAATAATCGAAGTAGGACTTTGTATAGAGTTACTGGCTAGAGGTCATAGAGATGGATGTGAAGTTGATTTAGACTGAGAGGTCAAGGAAGGCCTCTCTGAAGAGATAATATTTGAATTACCTTAAGCAAATAACCCAGAGTTCTTTCTGAATTAGGTTTCTCTTTTTACAGTTACGGGCCTATGAAATTTAGCTCAATACAGTACTTAGTTTTTATTTGCTTCTAAATTAGGCAAACCTTTATTTCTGTTGCCAGGTAAACATTTAATAAGCTTGTAAATGGAGCTCAGGAAAGAGTTTGTTTCCTTTTAAGAATACAGTAAATATCTCACATCTGGGGAAAATTGCCTCCAGGTAATTGGTGGTACTTAAAAAAAAATGGCCTCATGACTTCAATAGCCAGGCTCTAGTTATGAGCATAGTTATTTCAGAGATAATAGAATTTTTTCCCAATGAAAAGCTACTTAGCTTTTAGTAATTCCATATGTACTTATGCCTTTTTGATGGCTTCCTACTCAGAGAAATTATTTCAGTCCTTTGAAAAAGTTAGCTGTGTGAAAGAGAATAAATTTAGGTCATTCCCACTTACCATAGAGCCATCATTCTTTTCAGAAAACGTATCCCACTGGATGTCTTCACTGTTAAATCAATTTGCTTGACCTTCCTTCTTTATTCATTTTAACCACTTACGTAGGTAATTAGATTCTGGGGTGAAAGTTGAAAGAGTGATAGTTTTTGTACTTGAATCTATTAGTTTCCAATAGATAGATAATGATGTCCTCATGTCTCCTCCTGGTGTTTTGGGAGATATCCATTAAGGGCTTACTCTGGAGGTCACCCTGTCCTTACTCTTTTCCTCAGAATTAAAGAAAAAAATATAGCTCCCCAACAGAAAAATTTGAGGGACCCTTTAAAAAGTTATGCTGATACTGAGTGTTAGAATGAGGCACTGAGGGTCGTTTGGTTCATTTAGGGTTTATTTATTCATGAATATGTATGGGGAGAGAGCCCTGGTAGGTGGGGAGATACCTCGGCTGTGATGTGGGTCTGCCTCTTGCGAAGGGAGAGGGGGGAGGAAAGATTGTGCAGGCTGAGCCTAATGCTTCTGCAGTTTTGAGAGTCTTAGGTAGGCTGATGAGTTCCTGAACCAAGGTTTCTGTTAGATGGATTCTATAGCAAAACAACTCGAATCTATGACGCTTGCTGCATTTAGTCATCCAAGGAGCAGCCAGGGAAAGCGTTGTCTTGGAGTGAACATGGGACAGAGCTGAAGGTGGGTTCTTAGAGGCCACCAGTCCACCCGCCCTCTAAAGCAGGTTTTCTTAAAGGGAGTTGTGAATGGTGAACCTCCATCGCCACCACAGGTGACTTCTTGAAACTTACCTGTGATGACTCTTGCTTGGTGAAGGAGGATGATGGACCGAGGGACAGGCAGATTTTACTTTGTTCTGCTTATAACTTAAGGGTATAGTTTTGGACGTGGTAACTTTAGACTACCTGAGATGTTTACATGGTTATACCAGGATATACAAGACAGGAGCTCCGAGAAGAGGATTGGTATAGAAATAGTTTTGGAGTCATCATCTTTTACAGGAGGTATTAAAGCCATGGAAACAGTCGTGATTGTTTTGGGGAAGATGATGTAGAGAAGGCAGAAGGTACCCAGGACCAAGCTCAGGCAGAAGAGTAGGGGACTGAGTCGGGTAAACCATAAAGGAAGGGGGATGCTGGGCAAGTGTGCAAGACCCGAGTGTGACAGCAGGTACCAAAGGAGAACACTGCGTCCAACAGGAAGACAGCAGAAAAGTGGAGAAGAATGCTGGCAATAGGGAAGTCTCAGATGATGTCGCTGCTTCCTTAATCTTAGTGTCATATTGAGTTCAGAGACAAGTTTTGATAGATTATAGAGAGAATAGAAAATGAAGAAGTGGAGTAAATATCGCTTTAAAACTCAAGAAATTTGGCTATTTATGGAAGCAGGGAAATGAGGCAAATGAAAGTAGGCATGAAAGAAAAAACCTTCTTGTTTTAATGACCATAGATATTGGAAGACATTTCTATGTAAATAAGAATGATTCTATGGAAGGTGAGCAATTGATTTTGTAAGAGAAAGACAGGGTAGTTAAGAAGACAACAGCATGGGTCTCCCCGCACAGTTGGAGAGACTGGCCGTTGCTAGGGGGAGGGAGGTCAACAATCACTTGTCCTGACAAGTTGATATTCCATTCTAATGTATGGAATATCATCCTCCCCAGGGCTCTGCAGAGCCTCTGTCAACCTTCCATTTGCTCAAGGGAGACTGGAACAGCATCTTCATTCTGCTGGTAATATGCCCAGCTGGAGATTCTGTTACCAGGGGAGAAGAAGAAAAAAAAAAAAAAGCAATGGGGGAAGAGCTACCAGTCTTTGCCACAGCAGTTTTTATTAGATTTAATCCTAGGTACCATAGACAGGGTGTCTAAGAAGCTCATGTGTGATTTAAAATAGACAGGTGTTTAAATTGCACACAAGCTTTATGGACACTGTGTACTTTTGTTGTTATTGTAAATGATGTGTCTTTTTTTATTTTTTCAAAAGGTACATCACATAGTTCTTCTTTAAACACAGATTTTTATCGTACCATTTCCCTGTTTAAAATTGTAGACTGTTCCCTTTAATTACAAGATAAAGCCCAAACCTCTTGACTTGGAAGTCGAAGCCTTTGTCAGTCTATGCTTACCCACCTGCTCCCAACACTCTCCCATTTTACTCACTCTTCCCTGGATATGAAATACACCCATGCAGTTACTCAGGCCCTCCTAGGGGGGACAAGCTGAGGCCACAAGACCATGTGTAGCCCTCTGGATCCCTGGGTGTGGCCCTTTGACTGAATCCAACCTTCACAGAACAAATTGGTATCCAAAAGGCCACATGTGGAACCATATCCACAGGTTCCCACTCCTGGATGGCAGGTGGCACCTTGTACCTACTTTTATTATATTACTTAAAAAATTGTAATTTCAGTCCAGGTGAGGTGGCTCATACCTGCAATCCTAGCACTCTGGGAGGCTGAGGTGGGTGTATCGCTTGAGCTCAGGAGTTCAGACCAGCCTGAGCCAGAGTGAGACTCTGTCTCTAAAACTAGCCGGGTGTTGTGCCAGGTGCCTGTAGTCCCAGCTACTCAGGATGCTGAGGCAAGAGAATCCCCTGAGCCCAAGAGTTTGAGGTTGCTGTGAGCTATGATGCTACAGCACTCTACTGAGGGTAACGAAGTGAGACTCTGTCTCAAAAAAAAATTGTAGTTTCAAATGTATTTCGATGTATGTCTATCTGCTAGAACATGAGTTCTGCACGTTCAGAAAGTGCTATAATCACTTGGTAATGAACACTTGCTTAACTGTTAATGTCAATTTCTTAAGATACATTTTTGAAGAAATTTTTCAATAGATTTACAAAGGCTATTTGATGGTATTGATTGGGTCTGATTCATTTTACAAAAGGTATCGACACACCATTTATCTGGATTATGTCTGGATATCTGAGTGGAAAAAGTGCCCTTCAAATATCATCATCTCTTCTTGACACTAAGGACCATTTTCACCCAGACATGAACACTTGCCACAGGGGAAGTGCTGGATGGGGAGAGAAGGAATGGGGAAGCATTTCATATAGTTTCATATAAATGAAATTGGGGGACATGTCATATAAATGAAATCACACACTCCACTCCACACTCCACTTCTTTCTTTTCAATTTGATTGTTCTGAAAGCATACAAATGGGGAGTGCTAAAGTATGCACCTTAAAACAGGCTGGAATCTCCAGCCACCTCTCTTTACATTTCTAAAGCTTTATAATTATTTATTTATTTATTTATTTTGTGAGACAGAGACTCAAGCTGTCACCCTGGATAGAGTGCTGTGGCATCACAGCTCACAGCAACCTCCAATTCCTGGGCTCAAGCAAGTCTCCTGCCTCCACCTCCCAAGTAGCTGGGACTACAGGTGCCCTCCACAACGCCCGGCCATTTTTGTTTTTGGTTGCAGCCATCATTGTTGTTTGGTGGGCCTGAGCTGGATTCAAACCCGCCAGCTCAGGTGTACGTGGCTGGCGCCTTAGCTGCTTGAGCCACAGGCGTCGAACCTAAAGCTTTATAATTATTATAACCAATCAGTCATTATGTGCCAGCTACTGCCATACCTGCTTTACCTTTCTTACTCACTTAATTCTTACAATTAGACGGGTATTTTGATTATTTCCATTGGATAATGAGACCAAAAACGATGAGGAAACTGGCCCAAAGTCACACACACCCACAACCTGCAACAGAGTGAGAATATCAACTCATTTCTACCTGAATCTAGAGCGGTGTTTTACAATCTTTTTTTTTTTTTAAATCTCATGGCACACATGAATTATGTTGATCAAAAAAAAGAAAGAAAGAAAGAAAAAAGAGTAAAGAAAAGAATATATTTACTGTGCTTTGCACTTCTTTCAAAAATAATTTAATTAATGATCTCTCAAAATTTTCACTGCACATCTAACATCCTCTCACAGCCCTCCAGTTGAAACTCATGGATCTAGAGACAGAGCTCTAATCAACGTACTCAGAAAGCTCTAGGTTGGCTTGATCAGTGTGTGTTGAGACTGGGGAGGTGTTAGTAACCTTGGGCAGGCAGGCCCAAGATGGTTGGAGCCGACTTAAGAGATTCCCATGGTGTATGAAGTATAAACAGAGTTGCAGGTCAAATTTCAAAAAAGATAGAGCTTCTTTTAGTGGTTTCCAAATTCTTCTTTTCTGCTGTCCTTCAGCTTCCCAAAACCCGCTTCAACTCACTCAAGAGTTTCCTTTTTAAAAAGTGCCCATCGACCCATGAATGGATTAATAAATTGTGGTACATGTACACCATGGAATATTAGGCAGTCTTAAAGAAAGATGGAGACTTTACCTCCTTCATGTTTACATGGTTGGAGCTGGAACATATTCTTCTTAGCAAAGTATCTCAAGAATGGAACAAAAAGTATCCAATGTACTCAGCCCTACTATGAAACTAATTTATAGTTTTCATACGAAGGCGATAACCCAACTACAGCCTAAGAATATGGGGAAGGGGGCAAGGGAGGGGAGGGGAGAGGAGGGGGGGAGGATGGGTGGAGGGAGGGTAATTGGTGGAACCACACCTACGGTGAATCTTAGAAGGGTACAAGTGAAACTTACTAAATGTAGAATATAAATGTCTGAACACAATAACTATGAAAATGCCATGAAGGCTATGTTAACCAGTTTGATGAAAATATTTCAAATTGTATATAAAACCAGCATTTTGTACCCCGTGATTGCACTAATGTACACAGCTATGATTTAATAAAAAAATAAAAAAAATCAGCTTTATTGAGATTTAATCCACCTTAAAGTATCTAATTCAGTGGTTTAGAGTCCATCACCACGATCAATTTTAGAACATTTTTATTACCCCTGCAAGAAACCCCCGCCCTTTAGCTGTTGCCTGTAATCTCCCTGTACCCATAGCCCTAGGCAGATACTAATCTACTTTCTATCTCTATAAATTTGCCTATTCTGGACATTTCATGTAAGTGAAATCACACAATATATAATCTTTTGTGTCTCATTTCTTTATTTAGCAGAATGTTTTCAAGGTTCATCCATGTTGTAGCATATGTCAGACCTCTGTATATTTTTATTGCCAAATAATATTCCCTTGTATGAACATACTACATTTTATTTATTTATTCATAAATTAAAGGACATTTAGGTTGTTTCTCTTTTTGCGCTATTATAAAAAATTCTACTATGGACATGACTCGAAGGTTTTTATTCCATCTCTTCATTTTTCCACTCAGAACTTCCACGAGCTCACTCCATGGATCTGAGTTAGGAATCAGAAAGCATTGGTATGGTCTAATTATTGCAATTCATACCGAGGTGTAGATGATTGTCACACTCAATGCATTTTTAAAGGAGGAGTGTTAGAACCCTAATAAACCTCTTACTGGTGAAGTAATTGTAGGCAGTTCTTTTTGAGAAATGAGGTCTTCCCAATGCCCTATTCCACTGCCTGCCACCTGTCATTGTTTTCTTATACCCACAAAATGCCCAAAGAAGAAAGTAGCCACCCTGTAAACAGTTCTGTGTTTAATTCTTTCCCATTTTCTCCCTCTTACATTCTATTTTTCTTCTCTATGGTAACTTTCCCAGGCTAAATAAAAGCATTATTATCCTGAATTTTGTCATTACTCATAATTGCAACATTTCCATAATCTCTTCCCACTCTATGACCAATTCCTATCTTTTTGCTCACTTTTAAAACAAATGCATTATTTTTGAAGATTTTAGTTCTCTACTAAAATAATTCTACTTTTAAATGTAATGTAGGCAAAATTAGATTTTTCTAAAGCAAACTCTTAAAATAACAACCATTTCAATAAAAGCTTACAATAGGGGCTGGGCATGGTGGCTCACGCCTGTAATCCTAGCACTCTGGGAGGCTGAGGCAGGTAGATTGCCTGAGCTCAGGAGTTTGAGACCAGCCTTAGCAAGAGTGAGATCCTGTCTCTAAAAATAGCTGGGCTTTGTGGTGAGCCCCTGTAGTCCTAGCTACTTGGGAGGTTGGGGCAAAAGGATCTCTTGTGTTCTACAGTTTGATGTTTCTGTGAGCTGTGATGATGCCACAGCACTCTACCCAGGGTGACAAAATGAGACTCTGTCTCAAAAAAAAAAAAAAAAGCTTACAACAGGTTTGGCATAACTATGATCCCTCCTAGAGCTCCAATCCATTGACCTTGATACTTTTTCACTATTTGTCACCCTCTTAATGTCCTCTTTTCTCCCTGCACCAAGATTAAATTCCATTTTCAACCATTTTAATCTCTCCTTTGCATAACTCTCAATTCCCTGCCTGCTTCAGCCCTAGTGTTTTCCCTTGCCAAAGCCACAAGGTCCTGTCCTTCACACCTACACCGATAAACAAGACTGACTGACTTGTTCAAAATCTGAACAAGACTAGAGGAAAATAGAAAATCTTGTTCCTTTGTGTAATTCACACAGATTTGTCCCACTGTAAATGAATAGCTACCTTGTTGAGGACGGCTTCTGATACTTTATGCTTCATCCTTAATGCTGCCAGGAAATCATGTTTCCCTCGTCTGTTAACTCTCACTCTTCTAGTTACCTTTTTTTCACATCTCTCCTCTAACTTCAAACACCTCCATTATCCTCAAACACAGCCACCATATTTATCTCCCTATCAGAGTCTGCTTTGTACTGATAAGATTTACCCTTTGTGTTCGTTTCTATTGTTTTTTCTTAGAGAGAAAGCTAATTCTTCCACTCATGTGCTAGGCAGACCCATCCTTTCTTACTTACTAAACACCGTTGCCTTAGCAATTTATTTCCCTCTCTCTTGCTTCATCAGATTTTCACTTTTTGGGGAACATTTATTAATATGGAAATGTATTATTATATTTCCTATCTTAAAGCAATGAAAATCAAAGCTTTCTTATGACTTTGCCATCCCTGCCAGTTACCACCCTATTTGGGGGTCTTTCTTTGCAGAAAAACTTTTTGAAACAATTGCTTCTTCTATCCACTGCCTTCTTGAAATCTCCACTAGAAGAGCTTATTTATACCTGAGCGTAGTACATCCAAAATGGGTCGGGTGAGGTGGCTCACGCCTGGAATCCTAATGCTCTGGGAGTCCATGGCAGGTGGATTGCTTGATCTCAGGACTTTAAGACCAGACTAAGCAAGACTGAGATCCCGTCTGTACTAAAAATACAAAAGTTATCCTGGTGTTGTGGCAGGCACCTGTAGTCCCAGCTACTTGGGAGACGGGAGCAAGGGGACTGCTGGAGTCCAGGAGTTTGAGGTTGCTGTGAGCTATGTATGCCTGGACAGAGTGACAGAGTCAGTCTTTGTCTCAAAAAAAGTACATATGTATATGCATATATCTATACATCTCTAAAATGAGATATTTGGTCTTCAACATCACAGTATTTTATCCCCTACTGCTCCAATCTCAGCTGATGACAGTATCACCCTTTTAATTGCTCAGGGCCAAAGTTTTAGAGTTACCCTTTGATTCTTCTCTTCCTCTCGCCCTCCACTCCAATAAGTCAGGAAGCCCCATTTGCCCTACATATACACTATCTACGTGTACTTCATCTGATCAGTTCTCACCCTCTCCACTATTAACTCCCTGGTAGGAAGCCACCACTGTCACTTATCCCCAATTGGGGTGAGTGGTCTGCCTGCTTCCAATCTTGCTTCTTACTATTTGTCTCAACAAAGCAGTTGAAATTATTCTTGTAAAACATGCCAGATCAAGACTTTCCTTTATTCAAAACCCTTAGTATAAGAGTCAAAGTACTGACAATGGCCAAGAGAATCCTGTGTGAACAGTGACCCCATCAATCTCTCTAGAGACCTCATCTCCTACTACTGTTCCCTTCTTACTCACACCAGCTGGAATGGGCCACATCAGGGCTGTTGCCTGGGATGCTTTCCCCCCTGGATACCCGCATGGCTAGCTCCTTCCCCAACATCACTTTCTTTTTTTATTTTTATTTTTATTTTTATTTTTTGAGACAGAGTCTCACTATGTTGCCCTGGGTAGAGTGGTGTGGTGTAACAGCTCACAGCAACCTCCAACTCTTGGGCTGGCACCCTAGCCACTGAGCTACAGGCACTGAGCCCCAACATCACTTTCTTAATGAGGCACACATGGACAACCCTATTAAAAATTGTATAGCATCTCCATTCTGATCTTCCCATGCTGTTCTGTTTTTGCTTGGTGCTTATTACCTTTTAATACACTACTTAATTTTCCTACTTTACAAATGTTTATTTTTATTTATTAGTTTGGGAGTCCTAGGGGTCTGGGATGAGTGAAAACTTATAGTTCATGAAAATGAACCTTATGTTTCAAGGACAAGGGTCATTGTATGCTCTTTGCTAATATTTAAAACTTTAAACTTGTGTCTGTATTTCCTTGACTAAAAAAAGAATCCCAGCTAAAGAAATGAACACATCTTTATGCATAGAATCACTTGACACCCCTGAAAGATTTTAAATAAGAAAGCGATACAATCACATTTCTAAAAGATCACTGGGCAATAGTGAGGAATAGGAGATGGAGGAAGTGCCCAGTGGGGGCAGGGAGGCCAGGTGGTTGTTGGAAACGATTACCGGGATCCCAGGGAGGAGTGACAGGGCACAACAGTGAGGATCAAAATCAGGTGGGGTGAGGAAGTGAACTGTAAGCGTGCTGGAGCCCACGGACATGCATGTGGGAAAGCGGGGAGGAAGTGGCATGACTGCCAGGTTGGTTTCAGCGTGGCAATGGCTACCTGCTGCTGCTGTCTCTAGAGAGGAAAACAAAGGAAGAAAAAAATGAATGCGATTTTGGGATATGTCACATTTGAGGTGCATCTGTCAGTCATTAGTGTATTAGTATTCTTTCGTTTTGGTTTGAGACAGCGTCTCACTCTGTTGCCCTGGGTAGAGTGTCCCGGCATCGTAGCTCAAATTCTTAGGTTCCAGTGATCCCCTTGCTTCAGCCTCCTAAGTAGCGGGGACTAGAGGCACCTGCCACAACACCCAGCTAGTTGTTCTATTTTTAATAGAGACGGGGTATCATTTTTGCTCTGGCTAATCTTGAACTCCTCAGCTCAAGCAAACCACATGCCTCAGCTTCCCAGAGCACTAAGATTACAGGTGTGAGTCACCATGCCTGGCTAACAATTAGTGTTCTCTGATTAAGAGGACTGGTGATCCCTCTCTTCCAACAATTGCTTTCTGGATTTTACACCCAAGAACATGGGTTAAAATTCAGCATTTTCACGGGGTTCACAGTGCCTAAAGTCTTTCAAGCTATATGAGTCCACCTTAGAAAATATTTATTTTTTGCTCACTTTCTCTCCCCACCAGAATGAAAGCTCCACAGGGTCTGGAATTTTTTCTTCTGCTCACAAGCATTTAGTACTGGCCCATAGTACGTGCTCAGAAAATATTTGACCAATGAATTAATCTGAAATTGAGTTATGCATTCAGTATTATTTATCAAATTTATTGATTGAATTGTTCTACTGTGCAAAATATAAATTTTCTTTGAAATTTTGGTACTGAAATCATTTATTAAATCTGATCATGTTTTTAAAAGTATATATTTATCATCCCTATTGCCACCTCTATTGTAAACTTGCATTGAAATGGTTGCTGAGAGTTTGCTATAGAAAAATCTTTGTTTTAGTCTACTTTATATTTACAAGTAGCATTCTTTTAATAATCAAAATCTTCTAAAATCATGCATTTATTTAAAAAAGAGGGGTTTGAAGCAGAGGTATCAGCTTCATGTCCTGGAATTTGGCATTGAGGACTCCCCGGAATTCTCCAACTGCTATCGACCTAGCAGAGAGCTAAGAATAGTGCAGAATGTAAACGTCTATAGAGCCAACTGTGAAAGGAATTCTGAGAAGCAGAGTGAGAAGACAGCAGTGTCCAAAAGTTTGGGAAATGACACTCTTTAAATGTCAAATAGTACATATTTTTAGTGATACAGTTTACTATTCTAAACTTAAATGCAGAAGCTTGTAGGTTCCCCTGCCCCCCTCGCCCACCAGGCGTGGGTTATTTCATTCTCTATTCATTCACGTCTTATTTAACATTATTATGAGTGAACACACACGGCTGAGGCATGCCTTCGGTGAAGAGTAAGTGTTTATTGCTACGTTTTATAGGAATACTTAAAGGGTCCCCAGAAATGCATGTGGCAATTTTATTCAGCATCAGATTATAATTTATAATGTCTGTTTCGTTTTGCTTCTATTTGCCCTTCCAGCATTTGAAATTCTCCGTACAGAGACTTGATCCTAGTGTCCAGCTGGCTCCTGGGGAATCCCACCGGGCTCTGCCCTCCTCAGGACCGGCCTCACACCTGGGATCCACCTGGTTCCTTCCCCTTCAATGGAAACCTGTTCTTAACTGGCTGGTTGTTAGGGGGCAGGGGACATTAGTCTACATCTACAGTTGTTTTTATCTTGCAAAATAAGGAAATTGATCTAGTTGATATCCAAGATCCCTATCTGCTCTAAAATCTTGTGATTCTATGATTTTCTTTCCCAGGAAAAATGTAAACTACTGATTATCAACTTTCCCGAGAAAATCTTGTCATTTTCGCCCATGCTTAGAATTATCCCCTCTATCTCTTTTTATATTCACAGAACTGTGATTTGAACCTAAAATAGTATTGTGCTTACAGCACATTTCATAGAAGGCTCTTCTGTCTCAGACCCAGTTTCTGGTGTGTGGATTTCCAGGCCCCAGCGGGGGCTGGCAGGCAGTTTAGTGGCAAGATGCTGGTGCGTTTCCCACTCTTGATAAATCGTTGCTCTCCAGCCAGCTCTGCTACGTGCTTTCCGCTTTTGGAGTCAGCATGGAGCATTGATTCCCGGGCAGGATCGCCCCTTTAACGGTGTACTATTACTTCGTATGGTTCCATGGACTGAGTCTTCACAGGCAGCCGCATGGCAGGGCACCGTACGGACTAGAACGAGGTAAATGAGCGTTGTTGCCCATTCTGAAACTCCCAGGCCTCTCCTGAGGTCAATTGTTGGCAGACTCTCCCTAAGATCGTCCTCTATAAAGTACTCTCGGGATCACGCAAAGGATCACAGTCCTGGCCCGGATGGAAAGCTGAGCTCACGTTGGTCTGACCCTCCGGTTCCAGAAAGTCTGGCTATTTCATTCCTGTCACTCAGAGGACACGCCAGCATGTTGACAGAGAGGTCTGATCAGCTGCTGGTGGGCACTGGCCTCCCGGTGTTTCCTTGAAATTTAAAACGCCTTCTGAAGCAGGGGGCTTTCCGCTCTCGGTGGGTCACCCTGCTCCGTAGCTGGCTGGTTGGTGCAGCCAGAGTGCGGGCGCACACAGACCTCAGACGCCTGGATCCTGCCTAGTCGCGTGGAGCCGCCGGAGCCACAGAGGGGGACGCGAAAGCCACAGGGGCTGGAATCCAGTGCCCAGGCGGGACGATGCCCTCTCCGCGCGGGCCGCGGGGGACGGACGCGGGCTACCCATTCAGTTTCGACTTAGTTTCCAAAGGGTCCTTCTTTGTTTTTGTAAGACTGACAGCCATCCATAGTCACGTTTGATGATAGTATTGCTTTCTTCGCTACCCAGGCGGCTTCATTGCTGAAATTTGGTGAAATATCATAAGGGAAGGGTCTCGATGTGTCACTGACCAGCCCCAGTGAAGGGAAATAATTTCTGCACACAAAAGAAGTGACAGTTTGGTTGGAGGTTTCTCGGCATTAAATAGTTCTGTCTCTGTGATACTGAACAGGTTTGGGAGACAGTGGGGGAAGAATTTAGAATACCAGTGTTAAGTTAAACCGGTTTCCGTGCATGGGTAAAAGTGGTGAGTTGAAGTTAATTAGAAATAAAATGACTTAGGCAGGTCTATTTAAATAAGAGCCATCAAAGGCCTGGCATTTCCTGACCAGGAGGAGGAAGAGTCGGTGGATTCTAAGATCCTCCCAGCTCACAAGTGGTTTTGAGGACCTACCCTTAGTGTCGCTTATTACTGCTACTGTGAGATGGTAATTTTTTTTTTAAGCAGTCCATTTCAAGGACAATGTGTTCCCTATAGGACATAATGGCCTGAATAATTGCCCACTCAGGTTTCTCTGTGGAAACTTCTCCCATCCTAGTCCCTACAATGGTTCTTTTTTTTTTCTTGCAGTTTTAGGCCGGGGACCAGGTTGAACCCACCACCTCCCGTATATGGGGCCAGCCCTACTCCTTTGAGCCACAGGCGTCGCCCCCTACAGTGGTTCTTAATGGCAGAGGTACAGGACATAAAGTAATATGCTTTTTAAGAATTTCATTGATGTATACTGATATGCAGAACTTGGGTGAAGATTGGAAGAAAAGATAACAAAAGGGCTTTGTATGTTATCAGCCCTAAAAGCACACATGGTTTCTTAATTGTACTTTATCTTTCATAAAGTGATTCCACCCTTTATTCTACAACACTAGACTTTTTTTTTTTTTAAACAACCATTTTTCTTCACTCAAGTTGCCTTGCTTTGACTTGCTCTCTCTATTCTGAAAGGCCTGATTGTAACACATTTAGCTCTGGAAATCCTGACTCATCCATTCTTAACGTTTCATCACTACCTCAGCATAAATATTTGCCTTTTTGGTGGTGCTCAGTCTTTGCTATGAGTAAGGGATAGTGACTGAATTTTAGTTCCAAGGCACTATTAAGAAATCATTTTTAAAACAATAATATTCTTAGCCTGAATGTCTGAGAATTTTTTCACCACCTAGTAGGCATTCTGAAATGTAAAATAATAGCAATAATAAAACTGAGAATGTGCTAGGTACCGGAGAGTGAGACAGTGTAGACCCTTTACATATATTAACACACGTGACTCACAGAACTACCTGGTGGGATAGGTGCTGTTGGCATCATCTCAAGGGGAGAGCTGAATGGCAAGTGGCTTGGGATCCACAGTGGGCCGAGTGGTGAAGCGGGGAGGGAACTGATACAGGACAGTGTTCAGTGAACGCCTTTTTTTGATTCAGCTGTTCCGGCAAGGGGCTGTGTTCTTGGAACAATGGCTAAACATGTGGGAATTAAAGAGAAAGAAGGTGGAAATGCAGTGTGGCCATGCCTGTGATCTTGTTCAGTATGGCTATCACTCTTTGGAAGAACAACTGAACCTTGAATTAAATTGGGAAAGCCCCTGGAATTCTTGGACAATTCAGAGTTAGGATGCAGTGCTATTTTTAGGAGAGAAGTGCTAGACATCCTGCTAGGGCAAATGCAGTTTCCAGCAACTAACTGGAAATATAAGAGGCATGACTGTGTTTATGCTAGAAGCTGGAGGAAGGCCTTCTCTCTACAAATATATATTTCTATGGGTCACTGCCTTGTCCAGAAATCTACAATGACTCTTCTTTTCCTCTTTATTATTATTTTTTGAGATAGGCTGGAGTTCAGTGGTATTGTTATAGCTCACAGCAGCCTCAGATTCTGAGGCTGATCCTCTTACCTCAGCCTCCCACGTAGCTGGGACTACAGGCGCCCACCACCACACCTGGCTGATTTTTCTATTTTTAGTAGAGACAGGGTTTCACTCTTGCTCAGGCTGATCTCAAGCGATCCTCTGGCCTTAGGCTCCTAGAGGGTTGAGATTACAAGTGTGAGCTGCCACAGCCAGCCTTATTTAGTTTATTTTCTTTAGCTCATCTCACCTTTCAGATTTTCCTATAAGCAGTAAAAAGAAGCCAGGTGTTAGCACCCTGCTGGAAATCTCCTCTAGTTCATCAGGTACATTTTCTACTCTGCCCATTACTGCAGGCAACAACGCTATTAATTTTTCTGCCACTGTATTAACAAGGACACCTTTTCCATCAGCTTTCAATAACATTTCCTAATTTCAATTTATTTTTCTTTTTCACATAGTCATTTTTTTTAAAGAACACTTTTACATTCATAGCAAAATTGAGCAGAAAGTACAGAGAATTCCTGTATATACCTGGTCCCTGCACCTACAGAGCCTACCTCACTTCAGCCTCCTGCACCAGAGTGGTACATTTGTTACAATCAACAGACCCTCCATTAATACACCATTATCACCCAGAGTTCACAGTTTACTTTAGGGCTCACTCCTGGGGTACATTCTGTGGGTTTGGACAAATACACTATCACATGCATATGTATCCACCATTGTAGTATGACTCAGAATATTTTCACTGCTGGCTCGGCGCCTGTGGCTCAGCGGGCTAAGGCGCCAGCCACGTACACCTGAGCTGGTGGGTTCGAATCCAGCCCAGGCCCGCCAAACAACAATGACGGCTGCAACCAAAAAATGGCCGGGCATTGTGGCGGGCGCCTGTAGTCCCAGCTACTTGGGAGGCAGA
>CAUYRH010087775.1:0-37057 GCA_963574655.1 Perodicticus potto
CTGCAGCAACAAAAAATCCTTTAAAAAATGTCTTCCATTTAATTTGCTGTTTGTCTGAACATATTATCCATCGTCATTTTTTCCTGTGTTCCTTCTAGTTGAGGTTTCATTTCTTTTTTTTTCTTTGAGACAGAGCCTCAAGCTGTCACCCTAGATAGAGTGCTGTGGCATCACAGCTCACAGCAACCTCCAATTCCTGGGCTCAAGTGAGTCTCCTGCCTCAGCTTCCCAAGCAGCTGGGACTACAGGCACCCACCACAACGCCCGGCCTTTTTTTTTTTTTTTTTTTGGTTGTAGCCATCATTGTTGTTTGGCTGGTCCGGGCTGGATTCGAACCCACCAGCTCAGGTGTACATGGCTGGTGCCTTAGCCCGTTGAGCCACAGGCGCTGAGCCACAATCACTAATTTTTAATAAGAAGTATAACTGTTATGTCAAGAGAGGAGAGAAAATAGGATCATACAGAATGGTAAATCAAAACCACAGAGGCTGGGTGTGGTGGCTCACACCTGTAATCCCAGGACTGTGGGAGGCTGAAGCAGGTGAATTGCCTGAGCTCATGGGTTTGAGACCAGCCTGAGAAAGAACAAGACCCCTGTCTAAAAATAGCCAGGCATTGTGGCAGGCACCTGTATTCCGAGCTACTTGGGGGGCTGAGGCAAGAGAATCTCTTGAGCCCAAGAGCTTGATGTTGTTGTGAGCTGTAACACCAATGGCACTCTACAGAAGGCGATAAAGTGAGACTCTGTCTCAAAAAAAGGTAGGGGGCAGAAAATGAGCAGGTAAAAAAAATAAACAAGGAACAAGTGAGAGGGGGAGTTTTGGAAGATGGCCAACTACAGGCAAATTTTGCCAGAGGTGCCTGTCCAAAGGGACAGTACTGGACAGAAGTGGACTCAGTGAAGCTGAAGGTGGGGAGCTGAGCATAAATAGAAGATAGACAAGTACACATCATCTCTGCTGAGGCAAGTTAGGACTCCAAGAAAGAGGATCCAAGAAAACAAATTCTAGGTACAAAGCCCATCACCAAGAGAACAGGAAACCCCTCTCCCACAAGCCAGAGGCCCATTGTGGGCTCTCTGCAAGTGAGCAGGTAACAAATGACCTCTTACTTTACCCAATGGGAGAGAGGCACTAAACCCTGGTCCTCCTTCTCCAGGAAGATCCCACCTGTGAGCCTAGCCATCATTCTGCCTGGCATAAAAGTGAACAAATATTTTCCCTGCAATTCTGAACACACAGTTCACTCTTCCCTCCTCACCTGGCAGTCTGAAGGTCTGCCCCCTGCAGAGCCTGGACTGTTTGGCAATTCCCTGAGAGTCCCAGGCATTGTGTGAGTGGCTGGACAGCAGTGCAGAAACAGTGATTCATACTGACTTGTGTGGAAGCAGGGCAGTGCAGGGAGAGAGGGACGCATGAGTAAGATGGACAGCCAGGGAGAGAAGGACATGTGACCACAGTGTGCGGCAGGTGCAGAGACACTGACAACCCTGTTCTAACTTTGGTGGATGAACTTTCCTGACTCCTTTACTCACTGGAGTGAACCATCCTCCAGTCCCTTGGGTTTGCCAGATGGAACTGCCTGTGAATTTCTACTATCTGGCCTCTTGAGACCCTTTGAACTCTTCCTTGTAAGCAGACATTGTACTGCCTGGGACAAACTGATTAGAATTTCGACTTGGGCTGTCCACCCGGGGACCCTCTGAAGTTGAGGGGGGGTTTTTTCATAGTGGAAAGGTTCAGATTCTCCTCCTCCACCTGTCATCAGTGAGGGTGAGGTGCCACAAGTGTCTGTATCCTTTCTCAACTGATATTCCCTGGACTCAAAGGGATTGGGTAGAGGCTGGCTGACTTTAAGACAGCCAGTTTGCATTATCTTACCAAGCAGGTCCTCAGCATCTCTAGAAGCAGCTCTGAAAGGGACCTTTGTGAAGCTGTAGGGGGAAAGCCACAATTACAAGCCCCAAATCATTGGTAAAGGGCTGGTTAGCTCCAGTCCCTGGGACCCCCAATCCAATCTCACCCCACCAGTTTTAATTGCCAAATTATTGAAAATACTCAAGGGAGAGGAAGAACTCTGGCAATATTAATAGTCAGAGTCAATCAACTCCTCCAAGGGATGACAATGGAGATACAACAGAAGATGCCATTCTCAGAGAAATGACTGAATTGTCAGAAATAGAATTTAGGGCTTAGCACCTGTGGCTCAGGTGGCTAAGGTGCCAGCCACATACACCTGAGCTGGTGGGTTCGAATCCAGCCCAGGCCCGCCAAACAACAATGACGGCTGCAACCAAAAATTAGCCGGGTGTTGTGGCAGGCACCTGTAGTCCCAGCTACTTGAGAGGCAGAAGTAGGAGACTCGCTTGAGCCCAGGAGTTGGAGCTTGATGTGAGCTCTGATGCCACGGCACTCTACCCAGGATGACAGCTTGAGGCTCTGTCTCAAAAAGAAAAAAAAGAAAAGAAAAGAAATAGAATTCAGAATATGGATGGCAAATAAGATGAATAGAATAGAGGAAAAGAAATAGAAATCAAAAGAGTAGTTCAAAAGTTGTCTCAATAAATAAATGAATTCAGACAAAATCACTAAGGATATGGACATAATGAGAAAAGATTTAGCAGAGCTTAAGGAAGTGAAAAAGTTATTCAAGGAGCTTTGAAACACAGTAGAGTCCCTCAATAATAGAGTTGACCAGGCAGAAGAAAAGATCTCAGAAATTATAGACAAGGCTTTTGAACAATCCAAAGCATTCAAAGAGGCAGAAAAAAGGAGAACAAGAACAGAATATTCCCTGGTAGAGTTGTGGGATCATTCCAAAAGATCAAACATTTGAATTATAGGGATTCCTGAAGGAGAAAAGGATGATCCTTAAGGCACAGATGCTCTACTCCAAGTATTCTCCAAGAATTTCCCAAGCATTGAATAGATACAGAAATTCAGATAATAGATAGTTTTAGAACCCCAGCATGACTCAACTCTAACAAAGCATCTCCTATACACATTGTACCTAATTTTGTCAAAGTTAATATGAAGGAAAAAGTCTTGCAAGCAGTCAGGTGTAAGAAAAGCATTGCCTACAAAGAGTGAAATATTAGGATGACCACAGATCTTTCAGCCGAAACTTTTCAAGCCAGAAGAGGATGGTCAATGACCTTCAACCTTCTAAAACAAAGTAACTTTCAGCCCAGGATCCTGTATCCAGCTAAACTGAGTTTCATTTGTGATGGAGAAATCAAATAGTTTACTGACATCCACATGCTGAGGAAATTTGCCATGACTAGACTAGCTCTCCAGGAAATACTCAGACCCATTTTCCATAATGACCAGCACAATGGTCTATCACCAAAGTAAAGTCCCCCAGAATTTATCAAACAAAACCTCATGTTTAACAATGGTAAAACGATTAAAAATATGCACTGGACCTCTGAAAAATAAGAAGGCCATAACACTACCATTCCTGTCAATTCTCTCATTTAATGTAAATGGCTTAAATTATCCTCTAAAGAGGTACAGATTGGCTGACTGGATACAAAAACTCAGGCCAGGTATCCAGATGGGATGAATGAACAGATAATTCTAATGCTCTTTCAACTAGTTCTGCCCATATAGAAAGAGAGAAAATTCCTCTATTCATTATAAAAAAAAAAAAAAAACAGGAATTTTCCAACCCAAGTTGGATGAAGGTAATATAAGAAATCTATACACTAATTTCACTTCTGAATATAGATGTGAAAAGTCTAAGTAAAATGTTAACCAAACAAATCAATAACATTTCAAAAAGAATAGTATGCTATCAAAAGGGCTTATTCCGAGGATGAAAAAGTGGCTTAATGTCAGGATGCCTAAAGAAGAAAACAAACACAATTTCATTAAAAAATAAGGCACTTAACCACATTTATCCTCCATTCTTAATAAAAACTCTAGGAATGGCCCAGTGTGGTAATCCTAGAACTCTGGGAAGCTGAAGTGAGCAGACTGCTTGAGTTCGGGAGTTCAAAACCAGCCTAAGCAAGACTGAGAGCCCAAAGTGGAGAAACTAGCCAACCATTGTGTCAGATGCCTGTAGTTCCAGTTAGTTGGGAGACTGAGGCAGTAGAATCTCTTGAACCCAAGAGTTTGAGGTTTCTGTGAGCTATGACGATGCCACGGCACTCTAGCCTGGGTGACGGTGAGACTCCCTCTCTCTCTCCCTCAAAAAAAAGATGGGTTTTTGTAGCTTTTTATTAAAATAGAATACAGTCTATGTCCATGCATTGTGTTTAGTTGTTATCTCTTTTTAATCTCACAATCCTACATTTTTAATGGCATTAACTTTTTGAAGAATTCAGGTCAGTTTTCTTACAAAATGTCCCACATTCTAATGTGCTTCATTTTTCCTTAAGGAAATGGGGTAATAATGCTGTTCCTCTATACCCTACCCTATCTCTTATACATTGGAAATTAAATCTTGGGGCTTGAGTTCAGTTTAGAGATTTTTGGTAAGAATACTTCATAGGTTGTTCTTCCTGTTGCATCCTAGCAGAGGTGCCCAGTGGAAAGCTTGTTCCATTATTAATGACAGTAAGTGTGGCCACTCATTTAAGATGATGACCTGCAGAGCTCCCCATTGAGAAAGTATGGTGTTTTCTTTTGTATCTTAGCAATGAGGACCTGAATAGAATACCAGCTGTCCATGGCCAGCAATCATCAATGGACATTCTTCAAAAAAGTGTAGGATATCTGTGCAATGATACACTATGCAGCTACTAAAAAGAAGGCTATAACACCTATAATCCTAGCACCCTGGGAGACTGAGACAGGAGGATCACTTGAGCCCAGGAGTTTGAGGTTGCTGATGATGCCATGGCACTCTACCCAGGGGACAGAGTGAGACTCAGTCTCAAAAAAAAATAAAAAATGAAAAGAAGGCTACACATATCCTGAGCACTTCATGCTATCCCATCCTGAAAATACAGTATTACAACAAGTAGTAATGCATTTTTATGAAATAATTAAAACTACTGTTTTGATTCTTTTTTTATAGGAAAGAAAAGAAGAAGGCTACAGTGGAGCCAAATATATATTCTGAGCTATGAATAATCTTGTGGATAAGGAAAATTTTTCTAAGCATGATATCAAACTGAGAACACAGAAATTGAAGGGTTGACAGATTTTGCTGTCTATTTGTGAAATTACCCCAGATTTACAATGGTTCAACATAACAAAATCAATCAATATAATACACTACATTAATAGAATGACATACTTTTGACAGCCAAACAGAACTGAGAGCCTAGAAACAAATCTATACATCTGTGGCTAAGACTATCTACGGCATGGGGGAACCACATGATCAACTCAATCGATGCAGGACAAGCACTTGAAAAAATTTAACACCCTTCCTTGATGTAAATAAATAAATAAACTTAAAAGAGCAGAAATACAGAGAACTTCCTTAACATGATAACAGGTAATTGGGGAAACTCATAGCTATAGTGAAAGACTGAACATTTTCCTCCCAGGTCAGAAACAATGCCAGGATGGTCGCTTTCACCAAAGCTATTCAAAACACTGATGTTCTAGTCAGAGCAATTAAGAAAAAAGAAATCCATGAAAGAATTCCACCCCCGCCTCACACACACACACACACAAACACCTAAAATTACTACAGGCAATAAACAAATTCAGCGAAGTTGCAGAATATGCAAGATCAACACATTAAATTGTGTTCCTGTTCACCAACAATGAACAATCTGAAAAACAAATTAAGAATAATTCCACTTACAATGGTATCCAAAAGAATAAAATCCCTAAGAATAGATTTAACCGAAGAAGTGAATGACTTATACAATGAAAATTATAAACATTACTGAAATTGGAAAAGACCTAAATAAATGGAAAGATATCCCATATTAATGAATTGAAATTAAGATGTTAATATTATCCAAACCAATTTACAGATTGAATGAGCCTATCAAAATTCTAATGATCTTTGCTACAGAAATATAAAAGCCAGTTCTCACATTTATGGTGGAATTACAAAGGGCCCAGAATATCCAAAACAATCTTGACAAAGAGGAACAAAGTTGGAGGACTCACACTCCTGATAGCCAAACTTACTACAATCAACAGTCATCAAAACAGTGTGCTACTGGCATAAGAATTAACCCATAGATCAATCAAACAGAATTGAGAGTCCAGAAATAAATCCATACATCTGTGGCCAAGACTATTCAATGGGGGAGGAAAAGTCTCTTCAACAAATGGTGCCAGAGAAACTGGGTATCCAAATGCAAAAGAATGAAGTTGGTTATTTTGTACCATGTACAAAAATTAATCCAAAATGGATGATCAACCTAAATACTGGCACAAAATCATAAAACTTTGAAAAAAAGCAGAAGGATAACAAAATGTTATATATGACACCAAAAGCACAAGCAATAAAAGAAAAAAACAAACAGACATATAGGACCTCACTAAAATGAAAAATTGGGGGCATCAAAGAGGACTCAGGAAAATGAAAACAAAGCCAGCAGAATAGGAGTGATATCTACAAGTTATTTATCTGAAAAGGGCCTAGTGTATGCATATGAATAACTTTTACAATTCAACAACAAAACAAACAACTGGATTGAAAAATAGGCAAAGGACTTTAAGAGACATTTTTCAAAAGAAGACATACAAATGGCCTATAAGCACATGAAAATATGGTCAACATCATTAATCATGAGGTAAATACAAATCAAAATCATAAGAAGTTACCACTTCAAGGATGGTTATTGTTTTAGTTCATTGAGATTACTGTAACAAAATACCATAAAGCAGGTAGCTTATAAAAACAGAAATTTATGTCTCGCAGTTCTAAAGGTCATAATATCTGAAATCAAGTTGCCAAGAGATCTGGTGTTTGGTGAGGGACATCTTTCTCATAAATGGCAACTTCTTGCTGTGTCCTCACATAATAAAAGGAGCATGGCAGTTCTCTGGGGCCTTTTTCATAAGAGCACTGATTCTATTCATGAGATATCCACTGTCTGACCTAAATCACCTCCCACAGGCCCCACTTCCTAATACCATCACATTGGGATTAGAATTTCGACATATGGATTTGGGGGAGATACAAACATTTAGACCATAGAAGTTATAAATTTTTTAAGATAGGGTCTTGCTATATTGCCAAGGCTGAACTCAAAACTCCTAGACTCAAGCAATCCTCCTGCCTCGGCCTCCCAACTAGCTGGGACTCAGATGCATGTCACCATGCTTTGCTTAATTTTTTTTAAATAGAAAATTATATGTGCTGGTCAAGATGTGGAGAAATTAGAATTCTTGTGCATTGTTGGTGGGAATGTAAAATAATTTAGCTTCTGTGGCTTAATGTGCTTAGCTGCTCTTCTAAAAGTTAAGCAGTATGATTATATAACTGAGCAATCTCACTGCTAATTATATACCCAAAAGAATTGAAAACAGACAATCAGACAAAGACATGTTCACAACAGTACTATTCACAATAACCGAAAGGTACAAAAGACCCATGGGTCCATCCATGGATGAATAGCTAAACAAATTTTAGTATAGCCGTAAAATGGATTATTATTCATCCATTTATCTGGTAAAAACCTAACTAGTGTACTGCAGTGCAATCCTGACACCATCCACCTGGAGACAGCATTACACTCCACAAGTTTAAGGGCACAGTCCGTGAGATGTCTTCATTTCAGACACCAACCAAAAGTTGGGGGTCCTCGGGCACTCCCACTTCCAACAGGTTAGGTATAAATTCGGGGGTTCCCATGAACCTCTCAGGTTCAAATAATTCACTAGAACAAGTCAAGAAGTCAGGAAAGTGTTTTACTTATGATTACAATTTTTTTTCTTTTTTCTTTTCTTTTCTTTTTTTTGCAGCTTTTTTTGGCCAGGGCTGAGTCTGAACCTGCCACTTCCGGTATATGGGGCTGGCGCCCTACTCCTTTGAGCCACAGGTGCCATCCTTTATGATTACAATTTTATCATAAAGGGTATGATCAGAGCCAGCTAAACAAGAGAGGTGTAGGGTGAAGTAAGTAAGGCAGAACGTTCATGCCCTCTCCTTATAGACTACAAGCGCATCACCTCAAGGTGCCCACACACAGCACGCTCCACTCAGCTTCAGTGACCAGAGATTCTGTTGAGGCTTCATTACGTGGGCCTGGTTGACTAAGGCAGGATTGAGCTCAATCCTCTCTCCACTCCCAAACTGAAGGCCCCAACCTTTAGCCCCTGCTTTAGGTGACCAGCCCCAAACCTGAAGCTGTCAAGCAGTCACCTCATGAACATAATAAAGACATTCCTATCATCTAGGAAACTTCAAGAGCTTTAGAAGCTGGAAGCCAGGAACCCAGGACAAAGGCCAGGAGGAGTACTTGTTAGAGCACAGTTACTACAAGGGAACAAGGTACTGACACAGGGCAATGTGAGTGAGCCTGAAAAACATCCTGCTAATGACAGATGGGAGACACGGGAAGTTGCATTATGTGTGATTCCTGTTATTCCTTTAATGTGAAATATCCACAATTGTGGAACCCACAGAGACAGAACACAGAAAGGTTACTGGGGGTGGGAGGAGATGGGCAAGAAACTACTTAATGGATTTTCTTTTGTTGTGGAGCTTTGGAATTAGGTAGAGGTGTGTTGGTTGTATAACCCTGAGAATTGCTAAATGGCACCTAATCATGTGCCATTTTGTCAAATTAAAAAACAAATCTAGACTTAGTGTAAACTAAGACAAAATCTTAGGCCTGCCCCCATTGGCCTACTGAATGCACCCCCTCTTGGCCAAGGGGTCCCCTGAAATGCTCTAAAGCTGAGTTGCTGGCCATGAGAAGGGAGGTTAGACAGGCTTGTCATGCCCCCTGCCCCCTTGGAGATGCCCTTTGCAACTTGTTAACAGATTAGGGCCTGGACCACACCTGCAGGTTCTCAGTTTATTTAACACATCACTTGAATCCGCTCTATGTCTGCTGGGGTGTCTCTGAGTAGCAGACTTTCTTATCATAACTTAAAACATCCCAAGCCTTTAGACCAGTGATTTCAACTGGTGTGCAAAAATTTTTAAAGATCACTAAATTATTTTTGAACACAGTTCAAAGCACAGTAAATATATTATTTTTGTTTTGTTTTGTTTTTTTGCAGTCTTTGGCCAGGGCTGGGTTTGAACCTGCCACCTCTGGTATATGGGACCAGCGCCCTACTCCTTGAGCCACAGGTGCCCTACTCTTTGAGCCACAGATGCCACCCCAATATGTTCTTTTTTTTTTAACTCCTTTTTTTGATCAACATAATTTAAGTGTGCCGCAGAAGTTTAGCTATAGGTTCAAATGTGCTGTGAGACTAAAAAAGGTTGAAAAACACTGCTTTAGACAAAGCTTCACTTCTTTAACCAATTATAAACCAAATTATCTCTATTCAAGCCAAACCAAAGTATATTTTCCATGTATTGATTTATGACTTTATGTGTCATGTCTCAAGGCTTCTTGGGTGTGGTTCCAAGCCATAGTCCTGATACTTGGCTCAAAATAAGCCTCTTTAAATTATTTTACAGAGTTTGGGTTATTTTCTATTAACATTAGTAGGAAGAGATTGTATTCAAAGAGATTATTGCAAGGGGCAAAAGGACTACACTGTGGGGGAGGGGACGATGACAGCTAGAACACTTTGACCAGAGGTCTGCAGGCATCTCAGGAATTTTTGTTTATAGAGAAGAGTAAGTAAAGCTAGAAAGAATTAGTTGTGGAGACAGCCTGGCATGTGCTGATAACAGATCAGTGAATGTTCTTAGAAGGACTGTGTGCTGGCTCAGGCAGGGTGGGGGGCAAAGTTTAAGGGGGGGCACCAGGAAAAACTTAAC
Organism: Perodicticus potto; assembly: GCA_963574655.1. NCBI lineage: Eukaryota > Metazoa > Chordata > Mammalia > Primates > Lorisidae > Perodicticus > Perodicticus potto. The sequence goes on from CAUYRH010087775.1 coordinate 9,868, forward strand.
CAAAGTTTGGTCAATAAGCACTTTGCTCCTATGGACCAGTGGAGACAGCCGCTCAGTCAATCACATATGAGCAGAGAAAGGGATGCTGAGAGTCTGGCTTTGTCAGACAAGGAGAGCACGGTGGGTCCCACCTCTATCCTCTGGGGAAAGGGTTCTTCTAAGAGAGCTGCTTTCCAGAACACAAAAGATGGGAGTAACGGTTCTTAGCCTCACTGTCTCCCAGGATCTCAAGGCTCAGATAAATTCACCTTGCTTTGAATTGGCAGATATGATCATTTTACATTAAGTGAATTTCACCTCAATACATTTTTGTTCTTTTTTTTTTTTGCCTTTTTATCTCAGGAGATAAAGCAGATCAATAAATTTTTTAAAGGCGTTAAATGTAACTCTTCACATGCACATTTAAAGACTCTGTAAAGAAAAAGACACTGTAAACAAAATTAAAAGACAAACCCCACACGGATCCCGCGCCAGGACAACAGGGACCCTGGACAACGAATATGGCTATCTGTTCAAAGTGACCCTCATCGAGGACTCAGATGTGGACGGGAGCATCCTGCAAGGCGTTGACGCGCAAGTAGACCAACCTGGAGAGCGAAAGCGCCGTCTGGAGTGGAGCTCGCCGCCCGCAGCGTCCAGGCGGACGGCAGGACCATCCAGGCGCAGATCCGGGACGCGTCCGGCCAGCAGTGGCTGCGCCATCACCTCCGCGTACTGCCGCGGCGCGGTGGGTGCCCTGCTGGTGTACGACATCAACGAACACCTGACCTGTGAGCAGGGGTAGCGCTAGCTGAAGGAGCTGCCGGACCACCCCGACAGCAACATCGTCATCACGTGGTGGGCACCAAGAGTGACCTGCGCCACCTGCGAGCTGTGCCCACTGCCCAGGCCCGCGCCATTGCAGAAAAGGACAGCTTGTCCTTCACTGAGACCTCAGCCTTGGATTCTACCAACATAAAAGAAGCATTCAAAAACATTCTCACGGGGATCTTCCAGATTGTGTCCCAAAAGCAGATTGCCCACCGTGCAGTCCACGACGAGTCCCCTGGCGACAACCTGGTGGACATCAGCGTGCCTCCTACCACCGACCGACGGGAACACAAGCTGCAGCGCTGCCAGAATCTGAGGCCGCACCTGCCTCCGCCCAGCGCCTCTGCCCAGCGTGCTTGCAGTCCTGCTAGCCCCTCCCCCTGTCCCTCTGCGACCAGCTCGCTCCCGCCCTCAGTGAGAGCCACACGGCCGGCCGGGGCCCAGGAATAGCAGGAGTCAGTGGCACCTCCAATCCTGCGCGGGGAAACTAGAAGCCCTGGCTTGCTGTGCCCACTCAACTCGGGTATCGGCAGGCATCTTGGCGTGCTGGGAGGGCAGCAAGATGGACAAGCCCGGTCAGAGGCAGAAGGAGCCGGCGTCTCCTGTTTTCCTCGGCAGACTCCAAGCAAAGATTGCCTTCCTCCCTCTCGGGCCAGCTGGCCTCACTGGCCGGCCATCCCTACCCAGAATCCTGCTCAGAGCTGAAGCCCCAAGAGCCAGGCACAGGAGGACCCCCTTAGCTCTTGGGTCCGTGCTTTGGGCTCCTCTGAGCACAGCTAGCGCGCAGGCCTCCCACCTCCGTGCGAGCGACCCCAGCCCCGCCTGTAGATTGTCCCTGGGAGAAGCCAGTCCCTTTCTCGCCCTCCTCTTGCACGCAGCGCGCCCCTTTAGCCCTCCCCGCACCCCTTCTCTGCCTGGTCTCCAGGTCTGCTCTGAAACCTGTTTGCAAGAGAAGTAGTATCTCTGTGTTTTGTATATACAACCACTCTTGTAGCCTTTGGTTTAGTTATGTAGAGCAACACAGATTCTTTAAACACTTTGTCAGATTTACGCCAAACCCTAGCTCTCCATCTCTTATTCTCACTGTGGCCCTGCACTATTTTGACCCATGCCTCATTTCTCTGGCCCATGACTAAAATGTATAATCTAGAAAAATAAAAATAAAAAATAAAAGACAAACCCCCACACTAGGCACAAGTGAGGTCTTCTAGCATTTAAATACCTTTAGCTGGCAAGGTGTGGTGGCTCACGCCTGTAATCTCAGCATTCTGGGAGGCTGAGGCAAGTGGATCACTTGAACTCAGGCATTTGAGACCAACCTGAGCAAGAGCAAGACCCTGTCTCTACTAAAAATAGAAAAACCAGCCAGGTGTGGTAGCCAGCGTGTAGTCCCAGCTACTAGGGAGGTTGAGACAAGAGGTCACTTGAACCTGAGAGAGTCTGAGGTTGCTGTGAGCTAGGACCCCACGGTACTCTAGCCTGGGTGACAGAGTGAGACTCTGTCTCAAATAAATAAATAAATACACAAATAAACAAGCACCCTGAGCTTCCACTAGAGAGCACTAACACTGTCCCAGGTCCTAGCTACAACGCCCTCTCCTTGGTAGCACATTGATGAGATTGCTGCTGTCTGGACATGGGGAGACTCAGGTGGGGTGTACCCCCAAGCACCTGTCCTACCACGTGTTCAATAAACAGAATCCCTACTAGTGGCTAAGTTTGAGGTAGCAGCATGCCAGGGAGTGGCCTCTTACCCACCTTGCGGGGAAGCTGGCTTGGTGCTCTCTAGCCTCTTTGCTGGTAACTGGTTTAGAAGTGATACACAGCCAGCAGGACCTCAGGGAAGGTCTGCCCAAGGTTTCTGGGAAACATGTTCTTCTCAAGGTAAAGCCCCTTCCATCTTCCCCAAAAGCCTTCTGGCTGGGCTGAGCCAACCCTGAGGCTCTAGCTCTCAAATTCTGAACCAATGAGATAATAAATAACTGTCCTTTCTATCCATAAGACTTTCAGCTGGCTGCCCCTCAGTTACTGCCAAAGGACCCTAAGAGTTATAAGTCAAGGTGTCAGGCAAGGCTGTATTCACCAATGTCTAAGCCAGTGGCTCCCAATAGTAAGAAAGGAGCCTCAGGACGGAGACAGAGGGGCAGTGCAAAGTCACCTCACCTACTATCCACATCCGATGGTGTGAGGCAGGGAGGTGCAAGGTCAGCCCAAATAGGCTGCAGGTGCAGGGAAAGGGGCTTCACAGGTCCTCTGCAGGTCTTAATGAAAGTATGACACTTTGGAAGGAGATTTCAAGGGTCTATGTTCTGGTTGTTATCCTTCACGTCCCCTTGGCCTTCTCGGCCCCAGCTTTGGGCCCTCCCCTGTGCTTCCCTCCCAGGCGCCAGCCTATGCAAGTGGAGGGGGCAGGCAGGCATTGGCTGGTTGTCCACCATGTTCAGTCCTAATGTGGCTGCTTCCTCGAGGCCACGGTTCCTTCCATGTCTGCAGCCATCCCAGAGTTCCAGGACATCCTGCAGAGGCTGGTACAGCTGCCCTGTGCACCCGGTTCCTACTCGCTCCCCACCCACACACCGCAGCCCCTGTTGGCTCTCTGGGGGCCTTAACACTGTCATCAGGCATTGTCCTCATCACCTGAAACGGGCCATTTTTGTTCTAACCATGCTCTGCTTAGTTATGTGGCCTTGGTGGCCCCAATAGGTGTTTGTGCAACAGTAGTCAGTAGATGCTGTGAGAATGGCAGTGCCTCTGGTACAGGGCAAACCAAGGCTCCCCAGAAGGCCTGCAGCTAGAGGAGAAGGGAGCAGTAAACAGGACTCAGGAAGCAGAGGGTCTGGATACCTCCACAGCTAGGGATGGTGAATTGAAGCCCTGTCCCCACTGCTGATGGGACTTGCTGATGAAGGGGCATGTGGTGTTTGTCCCACAGTAGCAGGTGACAAACTATATTAGAGAATGGGCCCAACATGAACCTGCACTCTGTACCCCACACTGAGCCACAGATAGACGCCTCTGTTCCTAAGGGTCCCTCATCATGAAAACTATGCTTGAATTCATGCTTGGTCTGAAGATCCAGACAGTGTAGCAGGTCCCAGAGCAAAACCTGAAGTTTCTGTCATTCCTGCCTCCCCCACAGGCACCACTATGAATAGGGTGGCAAGAGCTACCCAAAGCATCTCTCTCTGGTGCAGGTACTACGTGGGTACAAGCATGCACACATACAGGTCATTATTTTAAGATACGCATGTTATTCTATGATTTGCTTTCCTTTTTTTTCTACATCTGTCACAAAAACAGTATGTACCTTGTTCCTTTTAATGGCCATGCAACATTTGTATTTATCAGCTTCCATTGTATAACAAGCTGTCTGTATTAAAGACCTCCAGAGAAACAGAACCAATGGGATATATCTGTGTGTGAGAATGTGGGTGTAGAGAGTGTGTATGTGTGGGTGTACAGATAGATACAAAGATAGAGAAAGCTTAAGAATCAGCTCATGGGCTTGTGGGGCTGGCAAGTCTAAGATCCACAGGGCAGACTGGCAGGCTGGAAGCCCAGAGAAGGGCCCACAGGCAGTCTTCGGAGGCAGAATTCCTGCCTCTCAGGGCCTCAGTCTTTCCTCTTACAGCCTTCAACTGATTGGATGAGCCTCACCTCAGGATGGATGGTGATCTGCTTTACTCAAAATCTACTGCCCTAAATGTCACTCGCATCTAAAGAAAACTTTCACAGAAACATCTATACTGGCATTTGACTGAAAACTGGGCACCACAGTCTAGCCAAAATTCACAATCACACTATCCAAAACCATAGGAACTGAAAACAATTTATTATTTCTCATGATGCTGTGAGGTGCCAATGGTGGCCTTCTGTACATTCCTTCAGGGATCAATGCATGGCAGCGGTCACTTGTCAGCTAGGACTGTGGGCCCCAGTGGCCTCCCTGGTATATCTGGAAGTGGGTAGTGGCTGCCATCGGCAGTGGAGCCATAGCAGGTGGAACTGGCTTTCCCCATGGCAGGGAGGGCTCAGGGCTCTCAGAGGGCAAAGGCACAGCTGGCTGCAAGGCCCCTGGAGGCCTAAGCCCCGGAACTTGCCCAATCCCTCTCTGACACATTCTTTGTGTCACAGGCTGGCCTGCATTCAAGGGTAGAGAAATAGATCTATGCCCAACATGGAGGAGGCATGGGGGCTTGCTGGGCAGCAGTCCTCCTGCAAGGCATGACCCATCTGCCCTTCTGCACCATGCTTATTGTGAACTCAGCAGTACCCGAGTGCAAGCACTTCCATAGGACAGACGCACAGATGCGCAGCTGCTCAAGGCAGGAGCCCACAGTTGCAAATGGCTTCATGTGCTCATATTACTTTTATAGCCAGAAAAAAATGTATAAAGATATGTACCTTGAAAGGTACCAAAAAGAAAGAGGCCTTGAGCATTCCTGTGCCCCCAGTCTCCACATGGGGTAAATGTAGCCATTTGTGTATCTTTGCTTGGTTGGGGAAGGTTTTTTATTTGTTCTTAGTCTCAGAACTAGAGGAACATAAAGATCTCCTAGCCCAAGAGCTCTGCTTTATGGATGGGGAAACTGAGGCGTTTGGTGTGATGCTATCTGGCTGCTGCCTCACAGTTAGTGGCAAAAGCGGGCCCAGAGCCTAGGCCTTGGTGAAGGAGAGAGACATAAAGAGACCAAAGAACAGAGTGGAGGCGATGGGCTGTGTTTCCGTTCAGCAACTGTGAGGCCTGTTTTGGCTGGCCAGGTTCTCCCCACCTCACTCAGAGACCAGATACAATAGAACCTCTACAGGCTGATCACCCAAAGGACTATAAACAAACTGGTCAGCACATGGAGGCGGCTAACATGAGGAGCTAGGCCTATGTACTGATAGATACATGTGGTACATGTCTGGTCTATGAGAATTAAGGAGGTGGTCAGTGTAGGGAGGTGGTCAGCTGTGTAGGGTCTGCTGTATTTGTTTTTCTTACCAAATTTAGGTAAAAATCTGCAAAGGCCCCAAAGACTCTGTAGAAATAACAATGGACGGATCTGTAACTGGTATGTCCCTGCCACCCTATCCACTGAGGGGGAGGGTCTCTTCTCTAAGACAGGACAAAGGTCTCACTTTCAGAGCACCTGGGGTTCCTGGGCCTTTGAGGGGTCCCACAGACCTATGCTCAGGAGTGGAGGATGCCCTGGCCAGACGGGGGCAGTGTAGTTCTGCAGACCCAGAATCCTGGTTGTCAGGAAACCACTTGCCAATGGGGCAATGGGATGATTGTGACCCCCAGGGACCAAGTTCTAAGACTAGGGCGGAGACAATCCAAGCAATGTCAGAAGTTCCATGGAAAATACCTTAATAAGTTACTACATGGAAAGCAACAGAACTGGCGAAGTAGCACAGCAGGGTTCTCCTCATCCTGGATCGGATCACTGTTTATTTAGCTCAGCTTCAGACTTCAAGACCTTGTTGCATGAGCCATACCTATTTTTACACACTAGAGTCATCCTGGGGTGAGAGCAGAGATCTGGGACAGAGACCACTATGGGACAGGAGGCACCAGGTTCCCACCACAGTCCCTGCCATCTGTCCTCCTCCCTCTGCTTTCCCTCCTTCCTTCTTTCCTCCTCTCCATCTCTCTCCTCCTCCTTCTATCCCTCCTTCCTTCTCCCTTCCCCTTCTCTCCCTCCTCCTCTTCTTCCTGCTCCGGTGCCTCCTGGATTTTCGAGGTGTGCACACCCTATACCACACAGCAAAACCATGTTTTATGTCTCACTTTCTCTCTCAATCCCACACTCTGAAGTGTGTAGAATTGATTTTGACCCAGTTCTATGTGTGCGTGATGCAAAGCCCCCACGAGTGCCCCCTCCCTGCTGACCCTGTCATCACAGTTGCACAATGGAGAGTGAGGTTACATCATCTGGGGACCCAGCCAGCACACAGCTCAGCACATCCCAGAGCTTTCTGCTGCCTCTTGAGTAACTGTCCTCAGGCAGGGTGGGTGGGAGTGGGGATCTGTGGAGACCCTCTTGCTAAGAGCAAGGCCCCTGTAGTCTGAGCTCTCTTTTGGCCGCCAGCACGGCTGCTTCCTCTACCTCCCACTCTTCCTCTCACTCCTGCAGGCCCCCCAGGCCACTCCATCTCAGAGCAAGGGAATCCCAGGCACAGGCTGGGGCAAAAAGGCTCACAAAGACTGGCCTTCCACAGTCCCTCTGGGCTAGGCCCCTGGCCCCGGGGCTGAATGTCAGCAAGGCCAGGCCCTGCTGCTTCATGGAAGCCTGGGGCCCACTCAGGGGTCCCTGGGGGGCTGATTCTGAAGTCTCCCCAGGCCTCCCTTAGAAGTGAAACATAAGAATAAAGCAAAATAAACACAGTAAGATAAAGACGATCAAATTTCAAAGTTAGAGATTTTCTTTAAAAACTAAACACCATAAATTTTAGACTGTTAATTCATTTCTCTTCCCTGTGGAGACAGAACTGCAGCCCCCCGTCTGTGTCCTCCAAATCTGACAACTTGTTATATAACTCAGCAAAGTGCACATGTAATTTTAAATGTAATTTATCACTCAAATTACTATCTCTCCATTTCCTATTTTAATTTAACCAAAATCCCAGTCAATTCAAGGACTTTACACCCCTTTTCCTGAGTCTGTGTCCAAGTGGGCTTACCTAGTGCCAAGGCATGACCTCTCCAAGGTCATCTGTTGACAGTATCGTCATAACCAACTGGTCACAGCCATGGGTCGATAGAGCTCACACAGTGAGCTCTCCCACAGTGTTGCCTCCCGAATCCAGCCTTGTCTGGCTACTGCCACACTCTCTCTTGTGCAAGAGAAGGGTTTGACTGTTAATTCACTTCTCCTCCCTGTGGAGACAGAACAGCTGCCCCTCATCCATGTCCCCCACCTGCCAACTTGTTATGTAACACAGCAAGGAAAGGTGAAGGCTGCAGGTGGCATTAAGTTTGCCAACCTCAAGGTAGGGAGATTGTCTTGTGTTCGGTCAGGGCCCAAGGGCCTTCACTATGGCAAAGGGAGGCAGGCCTCCAGGGGGAGTGATGTGATGTGATGTGAGCCAGACTCACTGGCTACTGCTGGTTTTGAAGATGGCCAGGCACCAAGGAATACAGGTGACCTCTAGAAACTGGGAAGGACAAGGAATTGGAGCTTCCAGAATGGAACGAAGCCCTGCCAACAATATCACTTCAGTCCAGTGAGAACCACTAACAGCTGACCTACAAAACTGTAGGAGAATAAATGTATGTTATTTGGAGATGTCAAGGTAGTGGCTACTTGTTACTATAGCAATAAGAAACTAATATGATCCTCTTTTTACAGATGAGGAAACTGAGACTCAGAGAGGGAGGGGAAATTATCCCAAGTTACCTAGCACACAGGTGGCAGAATTCCCCTCAGGGTGCAGCTAGGGTGACATGCCATGTCCAGGTAAGCTGAGTACATGGGCCTCATGCTGGTCTGCATTGTAGGCAGTGGCCCAGGGCCTCACACTCCCCAGCCCAAATTCTCCCAGCATCCTCTCAGATCTCCCCCACCCACTGCATCAAGGAACCCCATCAAATAAAGCATCTGTGAATGTTGTGAGCTGAAATGAAGATTCTGTAGGTAACCAGGTTTATATTAGACACGTCACCTTGAATTTCAGTGACCTGTAAGCATTTCTATGTTCCTGACTCCCTTGGTACTGCTGGAGTTTTTCTATTCCCTTCATGCAATACAAGCCCACTTTATCTCTCCTCATCCTCCTCCTTCTCAGAAGGAGGAACTTCCAGGAACTTCTCACCATCATGCAGTGAGTGCTTCTCACTCATTTCTGCTTGGGTTAGACTTTCACAATTGCACACTTGCTTCTATCATGGTGCTTGTCAACACACAGTGCTTGAGTTAAATGGACCTACAGTGGTGGGTCCTTATAAACCAAATTCTGTGACTTGAGCAAGCCCTGGAGATGCTCCAACCCCAAAGGAGTTATTTCTTCCAATGAAATACAGTGTTGTCCCAGGAGGAATTCTGGTGGGTCCCATTTTCTCCATCTCTGCATAGGTAGAATGAATTGGCTTGAGTCCTGACACATCCACACCCATCCCAGGGAAAAGGTGAACTAGAATCCACCTAGGATGTCTGTGCCCCTAACTCTGGGCCAACACCATATACACAGCATTTTTAGGAAGACAAGAGGAAAAGATTGCAGTCCTAGGGCAACCTCATGAGATTAGGGCAGAGAAAGGAAGCCACAGAAAACCAAAGATATGGGGACAAACCACACTTCTCAGGCAGCTCTTCCTTCTGAGAGGGCCCTGAGTGTGAGGATATAGACCCCAGGTATTGGGAGGAATAGGGTAGATCTCTCTGGACAGCAGGATCCCAAGGTGGGTTTCCATCCATCTAGAGGTTGGAGGCCCAAGACTCTTGTGGTAGGGAGGGACCTCTCAACTTCAAGTGTGTCCTCCTGGCCCCAGTGCTAGGCAGAAGAGGAGCAGGAGCTAAGGAGCCTGGGGCTCTGCCTGAAGCCAGGCCCCTGGAGCAGCTCCCAGTCTGAGCTGACTCCAAAGGAAGAAAAATGGAGGACACCCACAAGGGTTGGCTCTGTGTTCAGGCCATCTTATTCCAGGTAATTGCAGCCCCTTCAGTATACCTGTTATCTGACCTTGGCAAACTACTCACATTTTCTGCACTGGGGCCCTTTAGCTCTAAAATGGAGATGATGACACCTTGTACTCACGAAATGAGATGGTAGTTTAGGATATTCTTTGTAAACTGGAGGAGGTGCAGGTTTGGGAGCAGAGAAGGAAGTTGCAGAAGGAAGAGCAAGTGTTGGTTTGCACTCACCAGGTTCCAAAAGGCATGAGGAACAACAGCCTGCAGATGACCAGCAGTGTCCCCTCATCTCTCTAGAAGGACCCTACTCCCAGGGGAGAGCAGCCCCACCTTGTCTTTACTCAGCTGGTTTAGGACCCACATTTCAGGTGCGTTAGATGCCAACATGCCTACCGCACCTTCCCAGTGCCCAGCCCTCTGCAGACCACTGTGCAGTGATGCAGCCAGTGGCACGCCCAATGGTGTCACCTGTCTATAAGCATAGTAGCTGTACAATTATCCCAAGGTTTTTTTGTGCTTTGTCTTTTGTGTTTCAAAAGCAATAAAGAGTGGCAAACAGGAATGAAGTGCAGACACTGGTGACAAGAAACACAGCTCTCCTAAGCCCTACCCACCTAAGCGGGGTGCCTTGGGAGCTGCAGGAAGTGTCCAGGGTTATCTCGGGCGCTGAACCTAAGCCTGCAACTGGGTATCTGATAAGGAAAGAAAACTCTAGAATATGTCAGAAGTGCCCGCTGTGCCATTAAAGATTGTGTCTAAGAATAAGGATGTGGGTTCTGGATTACATCCTGATTTAGCTCTCTGTCTCAGGGTGGTTGGACTCTCTCAAGGGCGTTATGAATAGAAGTAGGAAGTGGCTTCATTTGGCCTCAGCACTTCCACATCTGAGATGTTTCAAGCTGCCTTCACTAAAAACAAAGCTGAGGTTTATGCACATTTGATTTTAATGAGACTTTCTCCCCCAATCTGTGGACACTCTGCTTCCTTCTACTTAAAATAGACACATAAGAACGGTTGTGGTGGCTCACACCTGTGATCCTAGCACTCTGAGAGGCCAATACGGTAGGATTGCTTATGCTCAAGAGTTCAAGGCTCGGCGCCTATGGCTCAATAGGCTAAGGCGCCAGCCACGTACACCTGAGCTGGCGGGTTTGAATCCAGCCAAGGCCCACCAAACAACAATGACGGCTACAACCAAAAAAAATGGCCGGGCGTTGTGGCGGGCGCCTGCAGTCCCAGCTACTTGGGAGGTGGAGGCAAGAGACTCACTTGAGCCCAGGAATTGGAGGTTGCTGTGAGCTGTGATGCCACAGCACTCTATCCGGGGTGACAGCTTGAGGCTCTGTCTCAAAAAAAAAGAGTTCAAAACAAGCCTGAGCAACAGTGAGACAACCCCCTCCTGGTGTCTACTAAAAAAAAATTATCTGGGCATTATGGTGGTGCCCTATAGTCCTAAGCTACTCAGGAGGCTGAGGCAGGAGGTTTGCTTGTGCCCAGGAGTTTGAGGTAGCAGTAAGCTATGATGATGCCACAGCACTCTTCTCCAGGGCAACAGAGTGAGACTCTGTCTCAAAAAATTATTATTATTATAATAAATAACTTGAACATGCGCATACCCTAGGGTTCTGAGTTGAGGGAGCTCATCTACATGGATTATTGATGGTCCTTCCCACCATGGTCTGGGGAATGGGGTTGGTGAGGCCCCATAGAGGTGAGCCTGTGGGATCCTTGCTGCACACTGCTGGACCTAACCCCAGCACTTAGTGGGCCAGAGGAAGACAGGTCAGATGAAGGCAGGCCCAGTGCAAGGTGCAATAGGGGGGCAACAGGGCTTAGCACCAGGCATAGTTGCTTGGTGGGAAGGCAAGTCTAAAGTCAGATTTTCCCATTTTCTCTAAAGTAAGATGAAAAACCAGATTTTTATTATCTTATTTTAATATTGTTATTTAATTTTAATCAATGTCCAATATTAATTTTGATTTTATATATATATAAAATATATAACAGGGAGAAACAAGATATATCTGTGAGCAGGAAGTTTGCAGGGCACTTGAGACAGGGGCTACCATATCTCGATGGACTTGTGGACCTGTGGTGCCCACCACATCATAGGCACTCAGCAAGCAATTTCTGAATGGATAAATGAATGAAAGGATGGATGAGTGAATGAATGAAAGCATTGGCAGGAAGCCCTGGTTCCGATGGGGCGAGAAGGCTCACGTTTACCCCATATCCTGTGAGAGAACACAGTGTCCGGAGGGAGGTGCTGCAGCTGGCATGGACACAGGACTGGCTGGCAGCCATCTGTGGCTGAAGCTGGACTCAGGAGGACTGGCTCTGTTTGAGTCAAACTTAGGGGCCCTTATTGGCTCTGCACCTCTCCAGGCAACAGCTTTCCAGTTCCTTAGACCTCAGGTCACAGTGTAACACAAACACAAAAGCACAACACAAGGACCCTAGTTAGCACAAGCCACAGAGACACCCCTGGCATCCTGTCTGTTAGGCTCTTCCCAGTCCATCACTAGCTGCCGGAGACTCACTCCTGAGAGGCCAGGCTGGGGGGAAGGAGCTTGACAGCACTCAAGGAGCCCTCCAGCCATCGGTGGATCCACCTGTCCACTACGGAGATGGAAGCTGTGTTTGGGGTGGGGTCTGCTGTGTGTACACTCTCCACTATGTGTGCCTATACATGTGTGCTATGCCATGGATGTGCATGCCCTGTCATGTGGGCACGCACCCTGTGGGTCATGAGCATACACCACCGGAGTTATATGTCCCCCCAAAGGTGAGCCTGGGGGGGCAGGATCGCACATAGTAGGGGTGTGTGTGTGTGTGCAAACATCACCTGCTGTATTCACGTCTGTGAAGACCATGGTCTGTGTGGACAGCAGTGCCTGTATGTGTGCCCTGCTGACTGTTCTGTGCATGTGCGCCCAACCTAGCACGCGGGTGCACCCTGCTGCGTGCCTGTGAGCTCCTGCCCAGACCAAGGTGTACCCCAGGTGTGCCTGTGGTCTGTGCCACAGGGCGCCTGTGCCTGCTCACCCAACCCACCGCGTACCTGCTTTCTGAACCCCACTGCAGCATCTGGCGCTGGGAGGAGGGTCCCAGGCAGGCGCAGCGTGAGACAGGCGGGGGAAGGGGGGTGCGCAGTGGCATTCCTGGCTGCAGCGCGCACTTTGCTTAGAATTCTTACATTCCATTCATAACATTCCTGCAAGGGGGGGGGAGGAGTTGGGGAGGAGCAAAGCCAGAGAGTGAGTGATTAAAAGGGAAGGAGAAAGAAGACTCCTTGGCCACGAGCTTGAGCTGTTTCCCATGTTGCAGGAAGAGGAGACCAAAGGGAGAGAAAGAGCACCCAAACACTACATTTATAAGAGGAAGAGTTGTATTCACCAGCCGGCAGCTTATGGCATAGAAGAATTCCAAATGGCCACGCTCTGAAGTGGCTTGGTCTTTCCCTTTTTATTGACAGTGAAAAAGTTCCAACCCATAGGTAACTTTTTCACTGGCCAGTTTGAATCAAGCAGGAGATGCTGTTCCAGCCCCTACAGAACTACAAGATTTTACAGAAGTGGAAATTTCCAAGTTCCAGGTGAGACAGGATACCAGAGAAGGGCGAGGTCTAGGAGAACAGGTCTTCTGAAGGAGACCACAAGGATACACCTGTGGGGTCCTCTCCATGGTGACTCAACTCTTGGGAATTTGTAAACTTAACTTCCTGGAACATGGAAATTTCCAAGTTCCATGAAATCCTGTAGTTCCATAGGGGCTGGAATAGAATCTCCCGCTTAATTCAAACTGGCCAATGAGAAGGGTGCCTGTGGGTTGGAACTTTTTGACTGTCAATTAAAAGGGAAAGGCCAGCCTACTTGGGGAGTGCGGCCATTTGGAATTCTTCTATGCCATAAGCTCCCGGCTGGTAAATAAAGCCCTTCCTCTTATAAACATGGTGTTGGGTGCTCTTTCTCGCCCTTAGGCCTTGTCTTCCTGCAACACAGTAGTTAAGTTTATAAATTCCCAAGAGCTGAGTCACCATGGAGAGGACCCTGACTGAAGATGTATCCTTGAGAAGACCTGTTCTCCTGGACCTCACCCTTATCGGGTATCCTCCCTCACCCGAGCAGCATGGCCTGCCAGGCGACAGGCTCTATCTACGCCACACCAGGACTAGGGGTGACCAGAACCCCTGGGCATCAAGAAGCAGGAAGCTGCTTCCCCACCCCTGACCAGCCACTGGGGCTGTGAACAGGAACAGGAAAAAGATGCCTGGGGCCCAGAGGGCACGGAAAGGGCCACAGGCAACCAGGGCTGGTTTGGACAACTGGTGGAGTTGAAGACCTCTGCCCATAGGTCCCCTCCCAGGCTGGTTTTACTGTCACTCCCATTTCACAGGTGAGGAAATGGAGGCTCAGAGCAATGAAGTTGCTTGTGCCATTCATCCTCCATCCTATACGTAACAGTAGCAACAGACTCTGCAAACACCCTGGCCCACTCAGGGAGGAAAAATGGGCTTTTTTCTCTCGTGACCCCCACACTTCCCTTACCTCAGTCCCACCCTCCTCCAGAGCACCCCTCACCCCCTGCCCCATTTGCTCTTGAGGGGCTATCTGCTGGCCCTGCCAGCTGTGCCTTGCCTCACCACAGGGCCTGTATCAACTCTCTGCAAGCTGGACAGTAAGGACCCTGGAAGTAGAAGGAAAGTGCAAGCCGGGGTCTAGCTGGAGGGGATGGAGGCAGTAAGAATTACAGTAAGAATTCACCAGGGCCCTGCTGGTGGCTCATATCTATAATCCCAGCTTGAGCAAGAGCAAGACCCTGTCTCTACTAAAAATAGAAAAACTAGCCCAGAGCCATGGCAGGTGCCTGTAGTCCCAGCTACTCAGGAGGCTGAGGCAAGAGGATTGCTTAAGACCAGGACTTTGAGCTTGCTGTGAACTGTGACGCCAGGGCACTTTACCCAGGGACTGATTGAAACTCTGTCTCACAAAAAAAAAAAAGAGAGAGAGAGAATAGGGAGAAGATGCAGATCTTGAATGCATCTTCTTGGTGGGAAGGGAGACGAGTGGGAAAATGACACCAAACATGGCAAGGACAAGTGATGTGAGATGTAGCCAGAGTGGGTGCAGGCTTTGCTGTGAGGAGAGGAAGAGGAAGAGCCAGGAGGAGAGGGTGGGGCTGTCAGGGCAGCCCCTGAAAGGGAACAGCAAGAAGAGCGGCTGTGTGGGAAGGGTGCAGAGTGGGCCTGTGGGGAGACAAGTGGGTGTTAGCTTACAGAGACCTGCTCTCCAAAGCCAATAGGACAGGACCATGTTCACCTGCTTGTTGCAATGCATGTATTTGTCCAGCCTCCCAAATCAGTTTGCAGAGCATGGAGTAGGTGCTTAGATGTTGGCTGACAGATAGAAGAAGGTGCTAGAACAGCCTGGGCCCTAACACTCCCTGGTTGGTCAACTAAACATTAAAGCAAAATACCAGGTAAGGGCCTCTCCTGGGCCCAGCAAAGGCTGGAAGGAGATGGAAGGCCATCCCAGGAGGGCACTCAGCCTGCTCAGCTCCTGCCGCCACTCGCTAGCCGCAAGACCTTGCACCCCAGTGGGCAATGCAGGTCCTGGTGTCTCCATCATTTGGTTGCTATGAGCAGGATGTGGGTGAAGGGCAGAAAGTACCAGGACCCCTGTCTATACACCACCACCCTTCGCCCTCCTCACGTGTTCTGAGCACGCTGCACTGCCCTAAACCCTCCGCCTACACAGGAGCTCTGTGCTACCCTGCTCTGTGCTCCTCGAGGCCCCGGTTCTCAGCAGGTTAGAGGACCAAGTAGCTCCCAAACTGCTTCGGAGAACCCTGGGGCCCCAGCACCCTGTCAGGGGCTTTTCAAGGTGGAACCATGGTTATGGCAAAGTTGTAATGATACTTCGCTTCTCCTCTCGTCCTCTCTCAAGGCCCAGCAGCAGCTCTACTGACCAACAGGGTATGTGTCCTGGGTTCCTGAGATTTAAGTTCCTCAGAAGTCGCAGAAATGCAGTTAATTAGATAGAAGGAAGAAGTTGTAGTATTTGATAGTGTAATAGGGAAATTACAGTGAACAGTGATTTATTGTATATTTCAAAAAGCTAGAAGAAAATATGTATAATGCCCCCAACACAAAAAAGAGATAAAGGTTTGAGGTGGTGGCTATCCCAATTACCCTGATTTGATTATAGCACACTATAACATGGTATCAAAATATCGCATGTACCCCAAAATAGGTACAATTAATATATATCAATAAAGGATAAATAAAAATAGTAAAAGTCTCTCCTCATTAGTATAGTGGTTTGTAAAAAAGAAAGAAAGAATAAAAGTCTCTCAGTTTTAATTTCAAATACAGGCTATTCCCAAAGTCACCCCTGAAGACGCCATACATAAGGAAAATGGGAAATTGTAACTAAATGTTCCTTTATTTACAAAATATTCATTATAAAATTTTACAAAATATTTACAAAATATTCTCTATGTGTTGGCCACCTCTTTGTAAAATTTTGTAACAAATATTTTGTAAATAAAGGTACATTTAGGTATAATTTCTCATTTTTCCTGTGTATTATAACTTTAGGGGTGACCTTTGGGACATCCTGTACATTAATAGTAGGTATAACTCACAGTTTTTAAAAGCTCACCAAGTTCCTCGGAAATTTTTAATGAATTAATTAAGAGTGTAAAAGGGTCCTGAGACCAAAACATTGGAGAATCACTGGCTTCAACTGGTTAAAATCCAGGTTCTGTCTCTGAGTGTCTGTGCGGCTGGAGGAAACTAAACACGTGAAGATAAAGCCCCTCTTCTTAAAAAGAGGCAAGTGGCACCTTCCTCCTTGTGTCATAGGGATCACAGTGAGATGACGCAAACAAAACACACAGTGATGCCCGCAGGCGGCAAGTCCACGCTTCTCCCTCTGCATCAAGGAGAACTGTCTTCCGGGGAAGGGCTGCCAGTTGCCCTGGCTGCACTCTGAGGACAAGGGTGCCCATGGGCTTTGGAGGGACTCTTAGCAGCTAACTATTCAAAGACTGGCAAACAAGAACAAGCCAAGCCCCTGCCCCGTAGCATTCATCCAGCCTGGCACCTTCCCCAGGCAGGCACCCTGCCAGCTCCCTGAGTACACATTTTCCTACATGTCCAAGGTGTGAGAAAAGTAACACATTGGTTGTTGATCTTGTTGGAAAAGGCCTGGTTTTAAAAAGCAGTGTGTTTTTAACTTGTTGAGAAGTACATTCTGTAATTCCTGACCAAAATACCAACTGACGTAAAAGAAGCTCCTTCACGGAAAAAATATTTTGTTTGGAGATTGATCCCTGAAGGCTCACGTAGGGTGAAATGCCTCTTCCCCAAGCTGGAACCCGAGGGCCACGCAGGGAGCTCCAAGCCAGCCCAGGAGTGCCAGGATTCAGTCTGTATTGCCTGCACCACTGCCACAAAGGGGTACAGAAAGAAAACATCCAAAGAAAACCACAGGAGGAAAGAAGCTATTTGAACTGAAATGATAATTCAGTGAGGTGGCCTATTACAAAATAAATATACAAAACCTTGTGGTTGCCAAATGCCTCAAAATAGCTGTAACAAAATATATTGAGGAAAAAAAATCCCATTCACAGTTCAATAAGAAATTAGAAATTCCTAGGAATAAACATATAAGACCTGAAGTCAGAGGACTTCAACTCTTACCTGAGAAATACGAATTATTCAGCAAAAGGAGAGATAGATATGTCCCTGGGTAGAAAGATATAATATTGTAAAAATGTCCATTTTTCTAGCAAGAAGTATTAGAGAAAGAAGCCAAGTGAGTGGGGGATGGGATTTGCCTTATCAAATAATAAAGCTAGAATCTTTTAAACTTTGAATTCTGATGCAAAAATGCAATAGAACAGAATAGGAAATCTGCATGTCAGTCTGAAGTTACATAAGCATTTAACATGTGAAATGACGACCTTTCAAATCAGTGGAGACAGATTATTCTTTTCAATGAACAGTTTGGGCAAATGGCCAATCCCTTGAAATGAAATAAAATTAGATTTGTTTCTTGTTCTACATGGAGTAAAGATTCAAACATAACATGAAACCATAAAAACATTAGAAGCATATTTCAGTGAATATTTATGTAATCTTTGGGAGAGAAGATTACATAAATAATCTTGGGGGAGAACTGAACAAACATGAAACCAAAGACTGAAACATAAGGGGAATAGGTAAGTGGATATGACCAGAAAAAAATATATAAAACTTGGCTGTATCCATAAATACAAACCTGTTTGTGCATTAAAAATGGACCCTAGGAGTAGTTTCAACCATAGCCACGGGCCCAGATGAAACCCACCACATTCATCCAGGCAGAGACTATGAAAAATAACAGCACCTGCCTGAGTGGAGTTGACATTTAAAATGAGAGAAAGGGCTCGGCGCCTGTGGCTCAAGGGGCTAAGACACCAGCCACATACACCTGAGGTGGCGGGATCGAATCTAGTCCCGGCCCACCAAACAACAATGACAGCTGCAACAACAACAACAAAAAAACTAGCTGGGCATTGTTGCGGGCACCTGTAGTCCCAGCTACTTTGGAGGCTGAGGCAAGAGAATCACTTAAGCCCAGGAGCTGGAGGTTGCTGTGAGCTGTTATGCCACAGCACTCTACCCAGGGCAATAGCTTGAGGCTCTGTCTCCAAAAAAAAAAAAAGAAAGAAAGAAAGAAAGACAGCTAACAAGTACAGAGACAGACAGAAAAGATTGGCCGGCTCGGCGCCTGTGGCTCAAGCAGCTAAGGCACCAGCCACGTACACCTGAGCTGGCGGGTTCGAATCCAGCCTGGGCCCGCCAAACAACAATGACGGCTGCAACCAAAAAATGGCCGGGCGTTGTGGTGGATGCCTGTAGTCCCAGCTACTTGGGAGGCAGAGGCAGGAGACTCGCTTGAGCCCAGAAGTTGGAGGTTGCTGTGAGCTATGATGCCACGGCATTCTACCCAGGGTGACAGCTTGAGGCTCCGTCTCAAAAAAATAAAAAATAAAAAATAAAATATTAAAAAAAAAAGAAAAGAAAAGAAAAGATTGGCCATTGAAAACTGGGATCAAAACAAATTGACAACAAGGTCCTGGAGGAGTCAGGCAAGTGGGGGCCACTCGGAGGTGTCTGGCCATGCCATGACTTCCAGACGGCGCTTTCTGAACTCTTTGCCTGTTGCCTTGATAGATTGGTTTCAGAGGAATCATCTTCATCTGCACTTTTTTCCAATATCTTTCCATCATCCCAAGCTATTTCCTTTTATAATACTTCTACTCATCATTGAAAGATTGAATGTTCACAGCCTGCCTCATAAATAATCACAAATAAATGTGCAATTTTAGATGGTGCTATGAAGAAACAGTTCCTGGTTATACATTCACCTGTGCGTACGTTTTTAAAATTATAATTGTTTTCTATTTATTTGAAAATGTATTAGAAAATCCCTGGTTTTCTATTTATAGGACATATATAATATTTCCTTGTAAACACATATATAATATTTCCTTTTAAACACATTTATATTTAAATACAGAGTTGCTTTGAAGAACAACGTTAAGTACATAGTAAAGCAGGTGGTTCAAGTACATGACCTTGACAAAGAATGACTGAAATTTGGGAGATGCTGCTGAAGGCAAAGGACAGCACTACAGGGCTTTCCCAGGCAGTAGGTCAGAACCACTAATGAGAAGTGCTGGGATATCAGGGCAGCCTGGGAAGCAGTCAGGACAGAACAGAGAGTCTTGAGCTGAGGCCAGAAGAAAAAGAGTTGAGCCTGAAAGGATTAGAGTGGAAGTATAGGAGGAGAAAAGGGACATCTCAACTATGGCACAACCTTTGGAGAAGCCCCTGGTATGATCTTGTGCCCCTGGCCTGGCTTGGACGAGTTGCCAGGCTTCCTGGTTCAGCTTATTCCTCCTGGGCAAGGTACTGACTGTCCTTCCTTCCTTCCTTCCTTCCTTCCTTCCTTCCTTCCTTCCTTCCTTCCTTCCTTCCTTCCCTCCCTCCCTCCTTTCCTCCCTCCTTCCCTCTTCTTTCCCTCCCTCCCTCCTTCCTTCTTTCTTCTTTCCTTCCTTCCTTTTCTTTCTTCTTCCTTCTTTCTTTCTTTTCTGGAGAGCAGAAGGTGTTTTCTGCTTTTAATACACACAATTCAACATTAGTATGACAACAAACCTCAGCAACTCCTGACACAGTGTCTCCTACCCAACATTTCAGAGGAAATGCTTGAGAAATGCAGCAAAGTTTCAACAGTGGTGGAAATTAAAAATATTGCTCAACAGCCCATCAGAAGACTCTCCCGAGCCCCATTGTGTGAGAGCTGTGTGGGGAGCAGCAGCTATTTCATGCCTCCCTCCCCCAATCCCCCCATGTCCCATCTCTAGCACCACCTCAAGACAAACCTTGGGTGCCAGCATACCCAGAGCCCCAAATTATGGGTGCAGTTGTCCTCTGGCAAGGAAAGCCCTATGCGTAGCTACAAGTGCAAGAATAAATTCACCCATCTATACACTCACTCTCACAGCAAGACATAGGGTCTGACACTTGCTTTATCACTTCATCATCTTTTTTCTCTATATATGTATGAGTGTACATATATACGTGTAAATACATAATATTCAGTATTTTGTTCTGAACCATTTGAGGGTAAGTTGCCTATGCATTCCCATGTGTAGTTCTTAAAAATAAGGCACTTTGGCTGGGCTTGGTGGCTCACAGTATATGGGGCCGGTGCCCTACTCCTTTGAGCCACGGGCGCTGCCCCCTTTTGAAGTAATTTTTTCCTTCAGTGCAGGATCAAGTTTAGGATCAGGTATTGCATTTAGTCATCTCATCCTTTAATCTGGAACATTTCCACATCCTTTTGACTTTTTATGACATCAATCTTTTTGAAGAATATGTTGCCTTTTCCTTTTGTTTAATACAGCATTTTTCATTTTGGTTGATTAGATTCAGACTATTCACTCCAGGCTGGGTCCTCATGAGTGTGTTCTGCTTGGGAGTGGGGGTCACATCTATAGATATTGAATAGCCATCTCCCTCTCACTGGGATGTGAGTCATGACTACCCATCAAGACCTTGGGCAGGATCCCCCTTTCCCACAGGACAAAGGAGGAGGAGCTAATGGCAGATAGGAGATGGCAACATTTTGGAAGAAGGAGGCAGGTGGCCCTGAGATACTGGGGAGGTGGTTTCTGTCACTGTTGTGCTCACCAGCAGGGAGGTCACACCCCATCACACCTGCCACCCCAACACATTAACATTCCCAGGGCAGCAGTTATGAATGTTCTTACCGAGTAAGACAAATTAAGGCTATAATAGCTAAGTGAGTTTGGGTCCAATTTTGTTGCTATGTGAACTCGAGTAAGTTTAGGTGTTTCTGGCAAATAGTTATAAGCAAAACATCTCTTTTCAGAGCCTTGTAGAATTGGATTTGGGTGTGGGACTGTGGTGGGTCACTCCTGAGGCTGGTCCTTGTGTGAAATAAAATCTCCAGAAAGGGGCTCAGAGATGGCAGAATGGGGTCCAGGCAGAGAGAACTGGAGCTGGAAGCAGGAAGAGTCAGGAATCACACCTGTAGCCACCTGCCTCTCCTGAGGCCTGCTGAACTCCACCCGTGGAGGCCTGGCCTTAGCTCAAGCTGTCTCTGGGGGAGAAGATTCTCTGAAAGACAGACCTGCAATCTAGGAGCAGGTGGGAACCAGTCAGGGCAGAGCTATTTCAGAGGGCAGCACTGGACTGCACTAGGAGGTTGGGGGCCCGGGAGTCAGGTAAAGAGATGGCCCTGGGCTGCTGCAGGGAAAGGGTGGGAAGTGGAACTTGGAGGATCAGTGGGAAGCAAAGGCCACTGGAGACCCCCACAGCCAGCATGGGGTGAGCTGAGACCACAGGAAAGTAGGCAATCCTGGCAGGGATCTGTGGAGAGGCACACACAGTCCTGGACTGAGGGGGCAGAAGAGGAGCATGGATCCAAAGAGGAAGATGGACAGTGAGAGGCGGGAAGCAGTTGGAGTTGCTAGGGTTGCCAGCAATCCTGAGAGGGCATCAAATACCAATTTCCAAGATCTCTGCTCGTTTTTAGAGGATTTTTACAAGGTGGCAGCATGGATGAAATTGCTCCCATGTTTGTTAGAAAAGAGAAAAGATCAGCTGACCTTCTATAAGCAAAAATACCTAGAGTTCATTTTCCAGGACGGCGTCCAGGAGTCATATTTTCCGGGGGCCGTCAGTCTTTTGCATCTAGGCTCAGGAGGGAACTTCAGCAACGTGCTGAGAGTATCTGCACTGGATCTTCAGAAGGGCCTGGGCAGCCAGACCACTGTGGGCTGGACACAGTTTGGGGGGGGTGGATTTGGGGCACTGCTTTGACCAGAAACCTGGTTTGCTGCACTTAAAGCATGATCCTGAGGAAGATTTTGTTTGTTTTTTTTATTTTTGGAATGCCTTGCAGAGTTTTAAGAAGTAGTCGGGTTTTCCTTAATGGCAGAAGCCAATATGGAGCTCTGAGAGGCACTGCTACACCTTGAAGGCTAGATCAATGAGAACTTGCTGGGAGGTCTGAGGGTCCTGCCATTTTTTTTTCTACCACATGTGATGGAAGGTGGGTGGGAGGCAGTGGAGAGAGAAGGGGACGGGGTGTTGTTTAAGGGAAGGATATGAATGTGAAGGGTAGTGGGCAATGAGAATGGGTGAATGTTGAGAGGTAATAGACAGAAGAGAGGTATCCCACCCAGAGAAACTTCTGGGGTGTTCTGATCAAGATAATGGAGGGTTTGTAGGAGGGGGTTGGAGAGGAGCAATAGGGGCTGTGGAAGGGTCTCAGGAGAAGCCAGAGTTACTGGGCCAGGAGAATCTGAGAGGGTTCACAGGATGAACACAGGGAAGAAATGTTTTGGAGTATGAGAAATGCCTGGATATAAGGGATATCTGACAGTAATTATTGAGATCAGTGAGAACTGAGAGATCGAAGGTGTCATGTTGAGACTGCAAGCCACTGTCAAGCTTTTACGTACGCCAGGCAGTCTCACAGAAAAAAAATGAGACGTTTTTGTTTGAGGTCAGGATAGAGCTTTAGAGGCTTAAAATTAGTCAAAAGGCATTTTAGAGGTTAAAAAAAGGGGGAATCTGTGACTCTGGGGGTAAAAGGCAGCTTAGAGGTGAACAAGGAGAAATCTATGACTGAGTAGTGCCCATATCAAAAACTGGAGGTAGGAAAAGAAGTGAGATTAAAGGGAGAATGTAGGAGGAGGAAGAAAAAAGTCAGACTGGCTGGAAAAAACAGTGATCCAGACTGGATGCTTTAGCCTGGCTCATGGAACTAACAAAAATAGTCCAGCCCACAGTAGGGCAATGGACTTCGAGCTGGGTCAAGGCTGGTGTCAGGAGATTACCTGGACTACCCAAATGTGACATTGGTCAAAAGAGGGCCTGGCCTCAGCATGTGACCTTAACCAGCTGGAGGGGTCTAGGCCCACAGTAGGGTACCAGAGGGATGAGGCTGGGGAACCAGCCGGAGCCCAGGCCTACAACAGGGTGCCCACAAACACAAGGCATTAGATGGACAGGTGAGCCTGGCTGAGATCAGGGAAGTGAGGCTTCCACATGTGAAACCAGCCTAAAAAAATTGAGGCTGGGGCAACCTGCCAGAGTCCAGGCCTACAAGAAGGCTTCCCCAAACATGAGGCACTGGATGGACGGGCAAGCCTGACTTGCTGAGGTGGCTGGGACTGAAATCAGGGAAGCAAGGCCTCCCTCCACATGTGAAACCAGCTGGAAAAAAAATGGAGGAGAAGGAAGTAAGATACCCAGAGATGGAGGGAGAGGGAAAGAGGAAGTTAAGAGTAGGAGATAGGAAGACAAGTTAAAAAAGTTTAGAAAAGGAGTTTTAGAGTGACACCCGTGGCTCAAGGGAGTAGGGCACCGGCCCCATATGCCGGAGGTGGTGGGTTCAAACCCAGCCCTGGCCAAAACTGCCAAAAAAAAAAAAAAAAACAATAGAAAAGGAGTTTTAGACGAGTGTTCATCTCACCATTAGATGGATGAAGTTCATGCAGTGTCAGAGAGGTTTCCTGTTTTCTTTTGTCTCGCTGGAAGGAGGGCCTGTTTAGCTGGGTCTGATGGGGTATACTTCAGCCCCGCAAAGGGGCACTAAATGAAAGTTTACAGAACCAAAGATAAAAGACTATTCCAAGGCACTAGAGGAAAACAGAGTCCTGGTTTGTGCAATTAAAATGGCTTTATTCCACCTGGCTGCAGGTGGGGTACTATTTCCAACCAGGAAGACATCCACATGTGGGTAATGGTGGATGGGGGATTTAAAGGGCTAGGGAGACAAGGATTGGTGTGTCCACCATTTCCTGGGAGGGACATACACTTGATTCTTCCTGGGCAGGTCAGCCTCACCTGGGTGGGGCAGGTCTATTTGGGGTGAGTACACCTGATTCTATCAGCAAGGAGGGAGACAAACTGTGAGCCAAGAGGGACTTTGTTTGAAGCTATTTAGAAATCTTACCTTTAAATGGTAGCTGGAGAGAAATCTTTTAGGACTCTCTGACAGGTCATTGAAATTGGATCTGGGCACTACCGGACTAGGTTCTGAGAAACCTGAGGCAATCAGGGAGGCTGGTAGCCAGCTTCCAGTCAGCCACCAGTCCTGGATCTTGGGCACCATACGAAAGTTGTAAACAGTGGCCCCAAAGATGAGGCCGAAAAGGAGATGTTCAGGTCAGGTTTTTTGAAAGGTGAAAGTGACCGACCTGGGTAGTACAAAGATGGCATCTGCACCTGGGGGCCGTTAGAGACCCCTTTTATATGGGGCCATGGGGTGTGGGCACAATCCACAGGTTGCCTGTCAGGTTAGGGTCCTTCAGCATGAACTTCTGGGAGATGAGGCCAGCCAGATCCTTTGTGTCTGTTTTAGGAGGAAAGGAAGAGAAGGAGGGGGATAGGGTTTGTGCTGCATTAGGTTCCCGAACAGTTAAATGTTCAACTGTTTAAGCTATTTTTTCTTTCCATCATTTAACTTTATTTTAAGGTCTTTTGCCATGTGGAAATTTTAGTTTTTACATGGACAAATCCATCCAACTTTTCCTTTTTGGCTGACTGAGAACAGCTTTCACCATGCCTAATTTTTAGAATTAGATTTCTATATTTTCTTCTAATTCCTTTAAGGTTTTCTTTTTCATATCTTAATGTTTATTTCTTCTGGAATTTAATTTTGATGTATGGGCTATGGAAGAAATCTAACTTCTACTGATTTGGGCCATTGAGACCAATATTATTTACCAAACCCAGTTGACCCTTGGATAACAGGGTTCTGAACTGCACAGGTCTTACAGGCAGAGCGTCTCCTGCCTCTGCTACCCAGAGACAAGACTGAGCTGTCCTCTTCCTCTTCCTCCTCAGCCTACTCCATGTGAGGATGATGAGGGTGGAGACCTGTATGCTGATCCACTGCCGCTTAATGAACAGTAACTATATTTTCTCTTCCTTATGATTTTTTTAATAACGTTTTCTTTTTTCTAGCCTACTTCATTGTAAGAATGCGGTATATCATACACATACATACAAAATATGTGTGTTAGTCAACTATTTGTGTTACTGGCAAGGCTTCTGGTCAATAGTAAGCTATCAGGATATGAGTTTTGGGTTCAGCCAAAAATTATACAGATAAATTTTGTGTGAAGTGAATTTTCAACTAACTTGTCCAAGGGTCCACTGTAATCCATTTCCTTGATTTGGAAAGCTGCTTTCTCACCAACTGAAGGGCCAATTTGTGTCAGACTGGTTCTTACTTCTCTGTTCTTCATTGCTCCATTTACCTTTTCCTGCTCCCTGTAGGATTCTTTTGCTTGCTGTACCTTTATGATATGTTTTTACACCTGATAGACAAATAACCACCATTACCCTTCTTTATTTTAAAGATATCTGCGCTATTCTCAAACATGTATTTCTTCCCATGAAATTTAGAATCAATTATTAAATTTCAAATAACTTCCATTTGAATGTACATGAAATGAATTAGTAGATCAATTTGAAAGAAATTGCTGTCTTTAAAATCTTGAGCCTCCTTTCCCAAGAATCTGAAGATCATTGCTTATTTAGTTCTCATCCTATGTCCTTAGTTGTCCTTCTCTGTTACTGTTTTCCTTTCCTTTTCTTTTTTTTTTTTAACACCCTCAGTAGAGTGCTTTGCCATCATAGCTCACAGCAACCTCCAACTCTTAGGCTCAAGCAAGTCTCTTGCCTCAGCCTCCCAAGTAGCTGGGACTACAGGTGCCTGCCCCAACACCCAACTATTTTTAGAGACGTGGGTCTTGCTCTTTCTCAGGCTGTTCTTGAACTCATGAGCTCAAAGAATCCACCTGCCTTGGCCTTCCAGAGTGCTAGGATTACAGGAGTGAACCACCACACCCAGCCTACTGCTACTGTTTTTCTCACATGGACTTTTGCATATTTACTTTATTTTTTGTAGCATGTTTATTAATATACCATTTAGGTGCCATAGGACTCACCCATTTAAAGTGCATAATTCAGTGGTTTTTAGTACATTCACAAAGTTGTACAACTATCACCATGCTAAGTCACAGAGCATTTTCATCCCAATAAAAACCCCTGTACCCTTTAGCTCTTACCCTACCCCCTCAAACCCTACCATACCTCAAACCTAATGCAACATCTACTTTCTGTCCCTATTTACCTATTCAGGACGTTTCATTTAAATGGAATCTTATAATCTGTAATGTTCTATATCTGGCTTCTCTCACTCAGCGTGATGTTTTTAAGATTCAGTCATGTTGTATGAAGCATGCATCAGTACTTCATTCTTTTTAGGATCAATAATACTCCTTGTATGGATAAACCACATTTTCTTTACCTGTTCAGTTATTTTTACCTTTTGGTTAATACAAACCATGTTCCTTGGAATATTTGTATGCAAGTACTTATGTGGACTTATTTCAATTTTCTTGAAATTCCTGGTCAAATAATAACTCTGCTTAACACTTTAAGGAATAGCCATACTGTTTTCCATTCCTCACCAGCAATGTATGAGGATTCCAATTACTCCACATCCTGCTGGCACTAGTTATCTGACCTTTTGATTAGAGTTATTATGGTGGGTGTTAAGATATCTCAGATAAGATATCTCTTTTGATTTGCATTTCCTTAATGGCTAATAAAGTTGACCATTTTTCATATGCTTATTAGACATATCTTCTTTGGAAAATGTTTATTCAGATGCTTTGTTCATGTTTTAATTAGGTTATCTTTTTATCATTGAGTTATATTCTTTATGTATTTTAGATACAAGTCTGTTACCAGATATATGACTTGCAAATATTTTCTGCGGCTTGTCTTTTCACTTTCTTGATAGTGCTAGTAACAGAGTAGATGCCCTTCCTCCCATAGACACAGATATGAAAGGGTAAAATTGAGAGTGGGATCTATATAACAGAGGGAATGGTTTGAAAACAGCTAGCAAAAACATTTCCTGTCTCTTTAAAACTTCTCCCACTATTTTTGGGAACTAAAATCCTTGCCTCAGGATGGTAGTTGGAAGGGACAATCTTTTTTTCTTTGGGCTACAGAAATGGAGCCCCCACCCCCACCAGGCAGAGGTCAAAGTCTCAGTGGTTCCATGCTGTTTAGATCACTATGGATTTATAGTATAGCCTCAAGTCTGGTAATGTGAGACCTCCTGATTTGTTTTTATTTCTGAGTAATGTATTGGCTA
>CAUYRH010087776.1:0-12204 GCA_963574655.1 Perodicticus potto
GCCTGTAGTCCCAGCTACTTGGGAGGCAGAGGCAGGAGACTCGCTCGAGCCCAGGAATTGGAGGTTGCTATGAGCTGTGATGCCACAGCACTCTATCCAGGGTGACAGCTTGAGGCTCTGTCTCAAAAAAAAAAAAAAGAAAAGAAAAACAATTTGGAAACATGGAAGCAATGCAAATAAAATACTTTTTTCTCCCCCCCCACAAAAAGAAAAACAATTTGGTAGTTTCTTACAAAACTAAACATACTCTTCCTATATAGTTCAAGCAATTAACTTTGTTGGTATTTACCCAAATTAGTTGAAAACTTGTTTCCACACAAAAATCTGTGGACAAATGGGGACTAGTGAGACAGGGTTTCACTTGCCAGGGCCAGAATGCATAGCTCACTATAGCCTCAAATTCCTGGGCTCAAGTGATCCTCCTGCCTCAGCCTCTCAAATAGCTAGGACTAAAGGTGCATGTCATCACGTTTGACTAATTTTTTAAGTTTTCTATAGAGATGGAGTCTTGAACTCCTGGGCTCAACCTCCCAAAGTGCTACTGTGAACTACTGTGAACTACTGTGTCTAGCCAAGTTGTTTATAGTAACTTTATTCATAATTTCCAAAGTTTGGAAATAACCAGGATGTCCTTCAGTAGGTCAATCAATAAACTGTAGTACATTTAGAAAATGGATTATTAGGTCCTGAAAAAGAATGTGCCTTTAAGTCATGAATACATGGAGGAATTTTAAACACATGTTACTAAGTAAAAAAGCCAATCTCAAAAGGTTTCATACTATACAATTCCAACTATATAACATTCTGAAAAAGGCAAAACTATGGAGATTATAAAAAGATCAGTAGTTGCCAGGGCCAAGGGAGGTGGCAAGGATAAACAGGCAGAGCACAGAAGATTTTCAGAGTAATGAAATTATTATGTACAATATTATAATGACAGATCATGTCATTACATATTTGTTTAAACTCGGAATGAACAACAACAGGAGTTAACCCTAATTTATTTAAACTATGGCCTTTGGATATTAAGGATGTATGCTGGAAACTGACTGTGAAGAGGCTATGAATATGGGGCAGAAGGAATATGGAAATTCTCTGTACTTTCTGCTCAATTTTGCTGTGAATCTAAAACTACTCTTAAAAATAGTCTATTTTTTATTAACTGTGATCAGATCTAATGAAGGAGTTATAACAACTTCTCTCTGGGATCTAGGGGCAATGAGACCATATGTGTTTGTTTGCTCTTTACATATGGCATTTTATCCACTTAATTAACTCGCTTTGCTGAACTATCAATAATTCATATTTCTACTTTTTTTTTGAGTCAGAGTCACACTCTGTCACCCTGGGTAGAGTGCCATGGCATCATAGCTCACAGAAACCTCAAACTCTTGGGCTTGAGCAATCCTTTTGCCTCAACCTCCTGAGTAGGCTGGGACTACAAGCATGTGTCACCATGCCCAGCTAGTTTTTCTATTTTTAGTAGAGACAGGGTCTCATTCTTGCTCAGGTTGGTCTCGAAATTCCAAGCTCAAGCAATCCACCTGCCTTGGCCTCCCAGAGTGACATTTCTGTATCTTATTCAAAATCCTGGCTCAAAAAACTAATATTTCCTCCTCCTTTATCAGACAAAAGTACCTACGTTCTCTCTTTTAATTTAGTTTTAGAATGATCTTTTTAAATGGACTTTGTGAAAAAAAAAAAAAACATGGTGATATGAACCAGAAAACATATGTTCATTCATTCAACAAATTATCATAGTTTAGTATCTGATAATAAGACAGGTACTAAACTATAAAGATACAGGAGAGAATGAAAATAAGCCCGTACCCTCACAAGTGGTAGGATTCTGCATGTATCTTAAGGATAGGCATTTTATTTGGGGAGACTGTCAAAATAATAAAGAAACAAATATTTAATATAAGGGGAGCAGAATGGACAGGAGGAGGCTCTTTTTTTTTTTTTCTTTTGAGACAGAGTCTTACTTTGTCATCCTCCATAGAATGCCGTGGCATCATAGCTCACGGCAACCTCAAACTCTTGGGCTCAAGTAATCCGCTTGCCTCAGCCTCCCAAGTAGCTGGGATTACGGTGCCTGCCACAACACCCGGCTATCTTTAGAGAGGGGATCTCACTCTTGCTCAGGATGGTCTTGAACTCCTGAGCTCAGGCAATCTACCCACCTCGGCCTCCCAGAGTGCTAGGATTACAGGCATGAGCCACCTCACCTAGCTCAGGAGGAGGCTCTTTTAAATAAAGTGCTAAGGGAAGGATTCACACATTAGGTAATACGTGAGCAGACAGATCTGAAGATAATCAAATAAGAGGGCAAACCCAAGTAGATAGGTGGGAGAGAGCATTTCACATGGAAGGGAGAATAAGTGCACAGGTCCTGAGGTAGAAACAGATTCAGTGTTTCAGAAAAATAGAAAGGAGATGCTGCGGCTACAACTTACTAAGTGAAGGAAAGGTAGGAAATGAGGGCAGAAAGAAAGCCAAATGTTTCATAATATTTCAGATGTCACTGGAAGTACTGGGCTTCTACACCTAATAAGATGAAAGCCGGGCGGCACCTATGGCTCACCGAGTAGGGCACCAGCCCCACATACCGAAGGTGGCGGGTTCAAACCCAGCCTCGGCCGAACTGCAAAAATAGAAAAAAAATAGCCGGACGTTGTGGCGGTCGCCTGTAGTCCCAGCTACTCGGGAGGCTGAGGCAAGAGAATCGCCTAAGCCCCAGAGTTGGAGGTTGCTGTGAGCTGTGTGACACCATGGCACTCCCCCGAGGGCGATAAAGTGAGACTCTGTCTCTACAAAAAAAAAGATGAAAGCCACCAGAGGATTCTGAGCGGAGGAATAATTATATAGATAGGTATACACACACATACATATACACACATTTATACATATATACACATATACATACATACACATATATATACTTTTTTTTTTTAAGAGACAGAGTCTCACTTTGTCACCCTCAGTTGAGTGCCGTGGCGTCACAGCTCACAGCAACCTCCAGCTCTTGGGCTTAGGCAACTCTCTTGCCTCAGCCTCCTGAGTAGCTGGGACTAGAGGTGCCCGCCACAATGCCTGGCTATTTTTTTTGCAGTTTGGCCGGGGCTGGGTTCAAACCCGCCACTCTTGGTATATGAGGCTGGAGCCCTACTCACTGAGCCACAGGCGCCACCCATATATACACATTTTTTTTTTTTAGACAGAGTCTCACTTTCTCACAGGCTAGAATAGAGTGGCATCATAACTCACTGCAACTTCAAACTCTTGGGCTCAAGCAATCCTCCTGCCTCAGCCTCCTGAGTAGTTGGGTCTATAAGCACACAACACCACACCTGGCTAATTTTTCTAATTTTTTGTAGAGACAGGGTCTTACTCTTGCTTAGACTGGTCTCTAATTCCTGACCTCAAGTGAGCCTCCTACCTCAGCCTCCTAAAATACTAGGATTATAGGTGCAAGCTATCACACCTAACCAAGATTTATATTTTTAAAGCATCACTTCAGCTTCTGTATTGCAAACAGATCATAAAGCAGGAAATCAGTTAGGAATCTATTAAATTAATCCATGAGAAGTGTTAATGGCTTGGATCAGAATGACAACAATATAGATATACATGAGAGATGGTTCACTTTCTCTTTGTGCCCCCAGCCACAATAAAGTCCACATCTGAAGCTCAGCTACAACAGAAATCACTAAATAAATTAAGTTTACAATAACCCATAGTCATTTTCCAAGACCACTGCAAATGGCAGGATTCTGGATATCTCTTAAGGGTAGAGCTGACATGATTTTATTAATGAAACAGATGTGCAGAGTAAGTAAGAAGAGTGAGAGATGACTAAGATTGTTAGTTGGAACAATCAGAAGACAGCGAATCTAAAGTTTGGTTGTTACACTTGATAAATGTGCAGGTTTATGAATGAGATAGTTCTATGTCAAACTAATTTTTTTTTTATTTTGAGACAGAGTCTCACTATGTCGCCCTTGGTAGAGTGCCATGGTGTCAAGGCTCATAGCAACCTCAAACTCTTGGGCTTAAGTAATTCTCTTGCCTCAGACTCCCAAGTAGCTGGACTACAGGTGCCCACCATAATACCCATCTATTTTTTTGTTATTGTTGTCATTGTTGTTTAGCAGGCCCCTGGCCAAGTTCAAACCCACCAGCCCTGGTGCATGTGGCCATCACCCTAACCACTGAGCTACGGGTGCCAAGCCTCAAACTAATTTTTTAAAAATGATAAGCTCCTAGTCTAAAACACATTACCTTCATCATTTAACAGTCCTAAACTCCAAGTCTGAATGTAATATCTCCTCCCTCTGAATCATCACTTTTTTTTCTTTTTTACTTCTTATAGTATTAATTATCTTTACCATATATTGCAACTACTGGTATATGCCATGATTCCATAAAATTTAGGCACTTTGAGAGTAGAGTTTAGGGCTTATAGCTATACAATAATATTATAATAAGGGCCCCCACTGATTGAGCACATTTTTTTCTTTTTTTGAGACAGAGTCTCCAGCTATTGGCCTGTGTAGAATGCTGTAGCGTCACAGCTCACAGCAACCTCCAACTTGGACTCAAGTGATCTTCTTGCCTCAGTTTTTCTGTTTTTAGTAGTGATGGGGGGTCTCACTTTTGCTCAGGCTGGTCTCGAACCTGTGAGCTCAAGCAATCCACCCACCTGGGCCTCCCAAAGTGCTACAATTATAGGCATGAGCCACCGCACCTGGCCGAGATTGAGCACATTTTTCAATTAAAAATTCATTTAATCCTTCTAATAGCATTTCCACTGTAAATATTTAACTGATGAGAAAATTCAGGTTCAGAAGTATTAAATAACTGATCTAAAAATATACAGTTAATAAGTACTTGTGTTAATCAACTTCAGTACCTAATTTATAACCTCATCTACAAAAGGCCACTATTACGTTTGTACAGAATAAATAACTAGATAAATATCTTGGGACAGAAGAGACCTAGGAGAAAGAGCACTGGGTCAGGGAAATGATTAAATCAAAATTGAGAGGAACAGAAAACAGGCATAAGAAAATCCTTAATACAATTTAGAATGCTTGGCATTTATCCTTTGCCTATAAGACCAACCATACTAGTCTTTCTTTGCTGCCTTAAACCTGCCATGCTTCTTTTCACCTCAAGGTCTTCAATTCACAGTTCTAATAACCTTTTACTATTCCTTAAGTTACTTTGTATTACTCCTTCAGAGCTCTGCTCAAATATCATTTCTTCAAAGTAGCTGTCCTTGACCACCACCCCCAATCCAACTAAGTCAGTTATCTCTATATAATAAACTCATAACACCCTATATCTCTCCTTTACTGTTTTTCACCATTTAAAATAAAGGCAAGGCCAAGTGCAGAGGCTCATACCTGTAATCCTAGCACTCTGGGAGGCCGGGGCAAGTGCCTGAGCTCATGAGTTCGAGAACAGCCTGAGTCAGAGCGAGACCTCATCTTTAAAAATAGACTGGTGTTGTGGTGGGCACCTGTAGTCCCAGCTACTTGGGAGGCTGAGGCAAGAGAATCGCTTAAGCCCAGGAGTTGGAGCTGTGATACTATAGCACTCTACTGAGAGTGACAAAGTGAGCGTCTATCTGAAAAAAAAAATAATAATAATAAATTAAATAAATAAATAAAGGTAGACCTCTTCCCTACAAGAATACAAGCTGCATAAGGGCAGGATCCTTACATGTCACATTCACTGCAATGATTAATACATACTTAAAAGTGTTAACAATGTTTTTATAAATTATTTTTTAAACTTTGAGAAAGAGAAAAATAAGTTTACAGTGTAAGACAGTTTTTTTTTTAAGGTAAGCATCAAAGTTTATTGAGGAAGAGAGATAAGTTTACAGGGTGAGAAAGTTGTTTTTTTTTATAGGCAAGCATCAAAGTTTATTAAGGAAGAAAAAGATAAATTTACAGAGTAAGAAGGTTTTTTTATTATAAATTAACAGTAATATTGTTTAATAAATAATAAGCAGAGACATTCATCACCAGTTATTGTAGAGTAGCTTTTATCAGACCAATTCTCCTAGCAAGAAAAACTGTAAAAACAAAACAAAGAAAGCAATAAGAAATGTAGAGTTAAAGTCTGATATTCTCCACGACTTTTTCCTTGTAAGGTATTAGAAGAGTAGAGCTTTTGGAAATCTCAGAAATTAAGATAAGGATATCAAGACAAACAGAATTTCAAGGGCTAAAATTCCAGAAAAAGGGAAATCACAGAAAAGTGGGTTTGGACATCCTACACTGCTTTTGCCTTCAGGGTATTTACTGAGTCTTAACTTTTATGGGGGCAAAAAGCCAAGAACCAAGTGAAGTACTTATTTTAAAGGAAATAAAAAGTAAACAGAACTATTGGGAGTCTCACAGTACTAGAAAAAGAAAAATCAAGAGCATAGGGCCTGCCAAGAAGAGGCCCTGGCACACATGCCAAGATTCCACTTGATACCTCTGAAGGACAGCACTTGTAAAGTGGAAATTAGATTTAAGCCATCCTTTGAGATGCCTAAAACAAAGCCTCAAGTCATCTCAAGTCCATATTGGATCAAAGTCATCTGCTCCTACTTTTTTAAATTTTCATTTTTTTAAGAGATGAGGTTTCACTCTGTCACCCAAGCTGGATTGCAGTGGTTAATCATTGCTAACACCTGGGCTCAAGCTTTCCTTCCACCTCAGACTCCTGAGTGACTAGGAGTACAGGCAGCTCACACCTGGCTAATTTATCTAATTTTTTGCAGAGACAGGGTCATACTATGTTCCCCAGGGTGGTCTTGAACTATTGGCCTCAAGAGATCCTTCCACCTTAGCCTCCTGAATTGTTGGGATTATAGGCATTCTCCAACGTTTAGATGCCATTAGAAGAAAATTCATTTTTTTTCATCACCAGGAATATTAGGAGACAGGACCAAATGGCGGAAAGTCAAGAGAAAAAGAAGACAACAGAGAAAGATTGAATGGGGATCTAGACATTTTAATTATCAGACACAGACTATAAATTAAAATCCTATAACTAAAAAATATGATATATAAAACTAGCAAAATAAATAGATACTTTTAATAGCAGACAGGACATTAAATGAACTAGAAAACAGGTCAACAGAAAATATCCATATAGGCTGAGTACAGTGGCTCACACCTATCCTCCTAGCAGTCTGAGAGGCCAAAGGAGATGGAAGCTTGATCTCAGGAGCTCGAGACCATGCTGAGAGACTGGAACCTCATCTCTACTAAAAACAGAAAAAGATTAGCCTGGCATGGTGGCACACATCTGTAGTCCCAGCTATTCAGGAGGCTGAGGCAAGAGGATCACTTGAGCTCAGAAGTTTGAGGTGGCCGTGAGGTATGATACAACAGCACTCTAGCTTGGGCAACACAGTGAGACAATGTCTCAAAAAAAAAAAAAAATAATAATAATGATAATGATAATAATAATAAAGAACAAAGAAAATATCCAGATAAAGGACAAAGAAAAATAAATGGAAAATATAAAAAAGAACATGAGAGACATACAAGATGAAGAAAGATCAAACATACAGGAAATAAGTGAAAGAATGGGACAGAAACAGTATCAGAAAAGACACCAAGCTAAAGAGTCATGAAGGTCTGTGGACTCAACCATCTTAAATACAAAGAAAAACACATAGGTGAATTCCCGAAAACTGCTGAAAACCAAAAAACATTCCCTCTGTAACAAAAACAATAGTCAGAAGATAATAGAATGATATCTTTTTTTTTTTTTTTTGCAGTTTTTGGCCAGCGCCAGGTTTGAACCTGCCACCTCCAGTATATGGGGTCGGCACCCTACTCCTTTGAGCCACAGGCGCCTCCCAGAATGATATCTTTAAAATGCTAAAAGATAATAACTGCCAATCTGGAATTCTATGTCCAGTGAAAATATCCTTCAAAAATTAAAGCAAAATAAAAAATGCTTTTGGACAGAAATAGCATTTACTACCAATAAAATCACACTAAAAGAAAAAATAATCCCAGGGTGGTGCCTGTGGCTCAAGGAGTAGGGCGCCGGCCCCATATACCGGAGGTAGTGGGTTCAAACCCAGCCCCAGCCAAAAACTGCAAAAAAAATAAAAATAAAAAATAAAAAAATAAAAAAACCCAACAAATTAAAAAAAAAAAAAAGAAAGAAAGAAAAAATAATCCCAGATGGAAGTACAGTAACACATGAACGAATCAACACCAGAAGGAGGAAACAGATGGGTAAAATTAAATAACTATAAATTATTTAAAATAATAATGAACACAGTGCAAAACAGACAAGAGGGGAATGATAAATGGAATGAAAGGGCTGTAAAGTCTTTATAAATTGTCCAGAAAACAATAATAATACATTGTATGCTAACCTGGCCACAATAATTCCTCCCATTCCTTATGCACATTGTAAAGTTGCTACTCTTCCTATCAAGAGATGGAACCTATTTCTCAACCCATTGAATTTGGGCTTGGCCATGTGACTTGCTTTGACCAATGGAACACTAGAAAATGTGAGACAGTAGAGACTCAAAAAGCATTTCCACGTTGGGGTTTGTCCTCTCTCACAATTTTTAGAACCTTCTCTCACTGTTTTCATCAGGTAAATGAAACTACCTGCTAGGGAGGCCATATGGTGAACAAATTCTTTCAATACTATCCTGGGCAAAAGCCTGCCAACCAACAAATATATGAGTGGGGCTATTCTACATCATTTGAACCCAGCCCATATGAGTGGGGTTATTCTATATCACTTGGCCCCAGACAAACCTTCAGCAGACCAAAGAGATCAGCGTAGCCCAAGATAAACTTCTAATCCATGAAATCATGAGGTATTAAATGACTTACAGAAGTCCCCCTGTGACCCTAGGAGATACATCCAAGACCCCCTGTGCATGCCTAAAACCAAGGGTAGTACCAAACCCTATATACACTATTTTTTCTTTTTTTAAATTTTATTTTTATTTTTTGTTTATATTTTTCTATGCATACACACCTATGATAGTCTAATTTATAAATTAAGCAGAGTAAGAGATTAATAACTAATAAATTGAATAATTATAGCAATATACTACAATAAAATATACATGAATACGGTCTCTTTCTCTCAAAATATCTCATTGTGGCTCGGCGCCTGTGGCTCAACGGGCTAAGGCGCCAGCCACGTACACCTGAGCTGGCAGGTTCGAATCCAGCCTGGGCCTGCCAAACAACAATGACGGCTGCAACCAAAAAATGGCCTGGCGTTGTGGCGGGCGCCTGTAGTCCCAGCTACTTGGGAGGCGGAGGCAAGAGACTCGCTTGAGCCCAGGAATTGGAGGTTGCTGTGAGCTGTAATGCCATAGCACTCTACCCAGGGTGACAGCTTGAGGCTCTATCTCAAAAAAAAAAAAAAAAAAAAATATCTCATTGTACTGTATTCACCCTTCTTGTGATGATATGAGATGATAAAGTGCTTATATGATGAGATAAAGTGAGATGAATGACGTTGAGGCATTGTGACTTAGTATTAAACTACTACTGACCTTGAACACAAGCACTTTGATACCTCTACAATCAATCTGATAACAAAGATGGCTACTAAGTGACAACAGGTATGCAGCATAGATATGCTGGACAAAGGGATGATTTATGTCCCAGGTAGAAGAGAGCTGGATAACACAAGATGTCATACTTCTCAGAATGGCACACAAATTAAAACTTATATGTTTTAAAATTTATTTATTCACAGTTTTCCACTTAACAATTTCAGATTGCAGTTGACTCAGGGTACATGGAAAGCAAAATCAAGGAAAAAGGGTTTCTCCTATATTTTTAAGCCACTAAGCTTTTTATGCAGCAAAAGCTAACTGGTAACAGAATAATATGTATATGTAAATAGATCAGTAATTCTCAAGCAAGGTTGATTTTGGTCCCCAGAGGATAAATGACCAATGTCTGGGGACACTTTTGGTTGTTGAAACTGGGTGGATTTTAACTGTATCTAGTGGTAGAGGTTGGGGTTGCTACTAAACAGCCTACAAGGACAGCCCTCCATAATATAGAACTATCTGACCCAGAATGTCAAAAGTACCAAGGTTGAGAAACCCTGAAGTAAAGCATGACAGAAGCGGCAGTCTTTAGAACAGTCCTAACCAAAAGATCTTTCTACAATAACAAAAATGTTGTATATTTCTGCTATCCAATATGGTAGCCACTAGCTAGTGAACATTTGAAATGTGGCTAGTTTGACAAAAACCAGAGTTTTAATTTTATTCAATTTTAATTAATTTAAATCTGAATAGCCACATATGGCTAGTGGCTTCTGTATTGAATGGCACAGCTCTAAAACTTAGATGTTAGTGATATTGAGAATAAGTGAAAAGTAAGTTGGAAAACAACGGAAAAGATAAGTTTGATAAAGTTAAGGCCCATGGTCACTTGCTACAAATAAGTACTCCAACTAGCTTTTGTTTCACTATTTATAAATTCTAAAATACTATACAGTGATAAAATCCTAGCTGACAACCTTGACTACTGGGTTTTTCTAGATTATTACCATGAAAATCCTAGGAATCTCGTATGCCTGTGGTCTCCAGCCCCTAGGCTGCAGACCAGTACCAGTCTGTGGCCTGTTAGAAACTGGACCACAAGCAGTAGGTGAGCAGTTGGCAAGACAGCAAAGCTTGCATCTGTATTTACAGCTGCATACTACCTGAGCTCCACCTCCCGTCAGATCAGCAGCAGCATTAGATTCTCATAGAAGAACAAACGCTACTGTAAATTGCGCGTGTGAGGGCTCTAAGTTGTGTGTTCCTTACAAGAATCTAATGCCTAAGCATTTGAGGTGGAGCTGAGGACATAAGTTACACACTTCAGGTGTCACTGTTTCCAATCACCTTCAGATAGGGTCATCTAATTGCAGGAAAACAAGCTCAGGGCTCCCACTGATTCTGCAATATGGTGAGTTGTATAATTATTTCATTATATTACAAGGTAATAATAATAGAAATAAAGTACACAATAAATGTAATGCCCTTCAATCATCCTGAAACCAGTCCTCACCCCTCACCCCACCCACCTCCATTCATGGAAGTTATCTTCCATGAAACCAGTATGTGGTGCTAAAAAGATGGGACACTGCTGTCCTGTGCTTTTTTTTTTTTTTTTTTTAAGTTTAAAGTGATTTAAGAAGAATCGCTGTAAGCTGGGCACAGTACCACACACCTGTAGTCCCAGCTACTTGGGAAGCTGAGGCAGGAGCATCACTTGAGTGCAGGAGTTTGGGGCTATAATATGCTATGATTGCCTCTATAAAAAGCCACTGCACTAGAAGAAGGAAGGAGAAAGAAGAGGGAGGAGGATAAGTAGAAAGAAGCTGAACAAAAACAAGAACTGCTATATTTTAGAGGCCTTCAAATTGCACCAAATATATAACTTTTAATCAAATAGATTGCAAGTAATTAAATATTCATTTCCTGTTTTATTTAATCCCTTGTAGCAGTTAATTACTGTTTCTCATTCTCTCTCCTACCCCTATTCAACCACCACCAGAAAAGGAAGAAGTTAAATCCAATGCTGATACAATTCGTACCATAGATTTTGTTTTTAAACTGTCAGCTTTAACTAGGTCAGTTTTCTGTTTTAATGGGTGTTTTGGCAATGGGTTCTCCTACTGAGATACAGTGGCTGCTCCGCCTGGTAAGCACATATCGAAATGAAAAACCACTTTGAGTAAGTCTTCCTTAGGCTATCTAATCTCTAGAAGAAAATCCCTTAGTCTTAACTGAATACTACCAGGAAAAAAAAAAACAAAACTAGAAATAAAGAAAATTCCAATGCAATTTTTCTTCTATATAGTGAAGTCTAAAGATTTTAATGGCCCTCAATATCTAGCAACCTACAGAAATTGTGCTAAGAATTTGATATGTGGGCTCGGCGCCTATGGCTCAACGGGCTAAGGCACCAGCCACGTACACCTGAGCTGGCGGGTTCGAATCCAGCCCGAGCCCGCCAAACAACAATGACGGCTGCAACCAAAAAATGGCCGGGCATTGTTGTGGCGGGTGCCTGTAGTCCCAGCTACTTGGGAGGCGGAGGCAGGAGACTCGCTTGAGCCCAGGAATTGGAGGTTGCTGTGAGCTGTGATGCCACGGCACTCTATCCAGGGTGACAGCTTGAGGCTCTGTCTCAAAAA
>CAUYRH010087778.1:0-14514 GCA_963574655.1 Perodicticus potto
AAGAAAAAGAAAAGAAAAAAACAGCATCAGGGAACTTGTTAAAAAAAAAAAAGAAATAGGGTAAATAAAACAGATATTGATGGGATTGAAAGAAAGTATTAATTCAGCACCATGGAAGGTTAGAATATCCAACACATTCCCCAGACAATACAGGGCTCCAGTTTGCCTTAGTTTTAAAAGGCAAATTTTAAAATGAGAAGCCTCACATAGAATCACCTAGGATAACAGTTGAACAGATTAATCAAGATAAAATTTGAAAAAAATTACTAGCGTCCCCTATCTCTAATCCTTGTTGTGAACCCATATGAGTAGGTAAAACATTCAGGAAGTGGAGAAATTTCTGGGCCTCCTTGATGGGAGAGCCTCATGCACAGTGGTACCAAAGCACATCAATGAAGCCCTAGATAGGCTACAATTGAAACCATCCTTACAGATTGATGAAGAAGTGTAGGGCAAGAACTAGAGTAAGAGCCCCCAAAACTCTGTGAAGGAACAGGCCTAGCTAAAACAATACCAGTCCGCCACTCTCCCCTCTTTTGCTTGGTAATAGCCACTGCTCCCTCGTTTGCTTCTCTACAATTGCTGCTCTGGAGGGCTCAGTGGTGGCTGTAAAGATTTTTAACTTTTCTCCATAAATAACATCACCTGTTCAGAAGCTAGGGGTAGTTTTTTGAGATATCTTTCAGGTTCTGCATCCCAGTGCATTGACTGACCCGCAAAACCAAGAAACTGACTCAACTGGTCTTAGACCCCTACACAAGGAACTGCGTTCCAGTGAATCGGCTGATGCACCCAGACAGCAGCCCACAGGAAAGCACTGGTGATTCCACGCCGAAACCATCCAGTCAACAGACCCTGATTGCCTAACCCTCTCACCACCAAACTGTCTTTAGAAACCCTGCCTCCGCACTTAGTGCTATATGGAATAAACTTTCTCTGCTGTAAATACTGCAGTCTGTGGACATTGGTTTCCCCTTGGGCAGCAGGCAGATGAACCTGGCTGGGTGGCAAATCAATTAGATGGATAGAATATGAAAGTGTTAGGGTTGACTAGATTAAGGTAGAAATTGGAATAAAAATGGGAATGTTTAAATAGAAAGAAGGCTGTGTGCTGAGTATTTATTTACAAAAATAAATAAGATATAGACCCCATTCCTAGGGAAGTTCCTGTCTGTCTGCAATCCAAAATAATTTGTTTGTTTATTTGAGACAGATTCTTACTTTGTTGCCCTAGGTAGAGTGCCATAGCATTAGCCTAGCTCACAGCAACCTCAAACTCTTGGGCTCAAGTGATCCTCTTGCCTGGGACGTCCCAATAGCTAGGACTACAGGCACCCACCACAACACCAGCTATTTTTAGAGTCTCACTCTTGTTCAGGTTGGTCTCCAACTCCTAAGCTCAGGCAATATACCCTCCTTGGCCTCTCAGAATGCTAGGATTACAGGCATGAGCCACTGCACCCAGCCTCTAAAAGAAATTTTTTCAATTTTATTTTTTAGTTGACATACAATTATACATACTCATGGGTATAATGATGTTTCAATACATATATTGCAATTAGGTTAGGGTATGGACCCAGGGAAGTGACTAAGGCAAAAGTTTCAATTAATGGAGATTTATTAAGCCAAAGTTGAAGACAAGCCCAGGAAAAAAATGAACTGCAGATGAACTGTGGCTGCTTTGTACCAAAGGGGAATTTAGAACCTTCTGATACAGGGTTCCCCCATTCAGGGCTGGACAGGAAGCCCAGATTCCTAGGCCTGGGCAATTTCATGTAAGCCTGGTCTCTTTCGAAGTGAACTCCTGACCATTTTGCCTGGAGATGGAGAGACTGTATTCATTTGTTAATACACTCACCAACACTGAAAAAGTGTCTTCACTCTACCAAGTCCTGGCCAAATGTAATTCTCAAGACCTCTCTTTTTTACAAAACAGTATATACCGCATAGACAAAAGACCCACATAGAGGGTTCCCATTTGGGTCTTTCTCTCTGCCAGAACCTCCAGTGCTTTTTATTCCTTCTGTGTTCCTTTCTATCTAATAAATCCTATCTTACCACTGATCTGTGGTCTATGGGTTCATTTTTTGAATCTCTGAGACCAAGGACCTACCACAGAAAGAAATTTGTCAACACTTCAGCATTTTAATTTTTAAAATTTATTTATATTTACAGACCTTAGGACTTGGTACCTTCAGCATTTTAAAGACATACAGAAGGAAGAAAAAAAGTAGGAATGTGGGGCTGATCAAAGTGATGCAAAGTGGTTACATTCTTGTGAAGACCAGAAAATCTACATTTTATATAAAATGAGGAAAATGTTAAAAGGGAAAGGGGAGTGAAGGAAGCATCAACTATGCAGATATCTCTGCATAGCTGGCAGGATGTTTGATTCTGTTTGTCTTCAGTTTTATTACCTATAAATATAAACTTGTAATTCATCACTAGTATGGAATTGAACAGGCTCTAGTTATGGGTATTAGATAGAGTTGTAATTTGAATGCCCTTATTTATGGGAGGTTAGCAACGAATTTCCTTAATGAACATCCATGGGATCAGTTCTTCACAGATACCTGAGGCCTTAATTTTCTTTGGGATAAGAAATAGAGGGATGGCTCGGAGCCTGTACCTCAAGCAGCTAGGGCACTAGCCACATACAACAGAACTGGTGGTTCGAATCCAGCCTGGGCCTACCAAACAACAGTGACAACTACAATCAAAAAATAGCCAGGCATTGTGTGTGGGGGGGGTGCTTGTAGTCCCAGCTACTTGGGAGGCTAAGGTAAGAGTTTGAGGTTGCTGTGAGCTATGACACTACAGCACTCTACCCAGGGTGACGGCTTGAGACTGTCTCAAAAAAAAAAAAAAGGAAAAGAAATTTTCCTGACCCTGGGATTTTGATTTCCTTTTCTTTTTCTTTCTTTCTTTCTTTCTTTTTTTTTTGCAGTTTTTGGCTGGGGTTGGGTCTTTTTTTAAACCCGCCACCTCTGGCATATGGGGCCAGTGCCCTACTCCTTTGAGCCACAGGCACTGCCCTTGATTTCCTTTTTACAAGGGTAATCATCATGTATATTATCTCAAATTATTTATCATTTCTTTGTGTTGGGAATATCCAATATCCTTCCAATTTTGAAACTACTTATTGTTAACTATAGTCAATCTACAGTGGTTTGAAACACTAGAACCTAATCCTCCGATCTAGCTATAATTTTGTATCCTTTAATAAGTCTCCTATCCATGCCTTCTCTCTACCCTTCCCAACCTCTAGTATTTACTGCTCTACTTTTTGCTTCTATAAGATCAACTCTTTTTTTGGCTTTTGCATATGAGTGAGAACATGTGGTTTTTAACTTTCTCTTTCTGGCTTAAAAAATAACATTATATCTGAGGAATGCAGGCCCCTTTAGATTATCAGGCCCAGAGAAACACTGAAATGTGACAGCAAGGACTGTGCATACTGGCTCATGCCTATAATCCCAGCACTTTGAGAGGCCAAGGCAGGAGGATCACCATATGGACTCTAGACTGTCTATTTCCAACCAATAGCTATAAATTAACCTAACAATGTTATACACTTGACAACATAACTAATATCATCTTCCTTTTGAAGTTTATACTAATTACAAACTGGACCCAAGGACATGCAAGGCAACATTTATACCATGCCTGCAGGCCATCATTTTGGTTAATAGATCACAGTAATGTATAATGGCTTCCTCTATGATTGACAGACAGCCTTAGCTTACCTGTAGTATTCCTTTCTACAGACTCAAAGTCTTTAGACTAAGCTTTATTTCTTTGACCAATTAAATCAAAGATCCTTGAAACTCACCTAGATAAGCCCTTCCCACTTCAAGATGTCCTATCTTTTCCACCCACCCCACTATACAGAGGGTACCCAAAAAATTATGTTCATTTTAAGCAAGGAAAAAACTGTGTTAAAATTGTAATAATTTATACCAATAACCAAAGATGAATAACGTCGTGTTGTGTACCTCTTGTAATTGCGGACGTCAAACATGGCTTGAGTATTAGGAGTACAGTTCAGGTAAGGGTTCACAAGAAAGAGGTCAGGGATTAAGCAAAGCCTATATTAGAAAAAGCAGAGTGGAATCTGACCTGGAGTTACCTCCCAGCTCACAGTTTCAAGAGACTTCTATGGTGTAGCTGGAATTGAGTGGGGTTATGAGAAGTGAGTGAATTCATCTTATTTTCTGCAGAGTAAATGATGCTATGTCAGTTTAGGATCAATTTTAGAATTACACCCTTCCACCAAAGTGTTGATCTTCTTTTTATTTTATTTTTATTTTTTGAGATAGAATCTCACTCTGTTGCCCATGGTAAAGAGCTGTGGTATCATAGCTCACAGAATCTCAAACTCTTGGGCTCAAATGATTCTCTTGCCTCAGCTCCCCAAGTAGCTGGCACTACAGTTGCTTGCCGTGATGTTCGGCTACTTTTTTAGTAGAGATGGGGTCTTTTTCTCAGACTGGTCTCAAACACCTGAACTCAAGCAATCCATCCCTCTCACATATCATAATCCTGATATGTGCCCAGCCCAAAGTGTTAATCTTGCAGCAAGGCCTTAACTCTAGTGTCAACCAGGGCCAGGGTAGGAGATTGCTTGTTCTGACATTTCCCAGGAACTGACCTTGAAGCATTCCAGTAGTATG
The DNA here is from genome assembly GCA_963574655.1 of Perodicticus potto. Classification (NCBI taxonomy): domain Eukaryota; kingdom Metazoa; phylum Chordata; class Mammalia; order Primates; family Lorisidae; genus Perodicticus; species Perodicticus potto. Next base: position 4,674 of record CAUYRH010087778.1, read on the forward strand.
AGTGAATATACAGGTCTTATATAGGTGAGTTTCCATCACTAGTTGTCCTCCCAAGATGGCTATACTCTTGTCAGAGTCATGAAGATTCATGGAGGGTTGTCGGGTCATGCAGTTTGGTTTCTAGCCTACCTTCTCTCATTAGCTATCTCCCAAAAAGGCTATACTCTTGTCAGGGTCATGAGAATTTCTTCCCCACAAATATTACCAATTCAACACAGGTTTTTACTTTCATAAAATGTGTACATATTTTTGGCACCCTCTGTATAAATTCCACAGATTGATCTATTAATTTAGATGCAAATGCTGACTCCCTGACACATATAAGACCAAAAGAAACTCAGCTGCCACAGGACCACTTACTCAAGGCTTCTTGCCTGTGACTCCCTAGGCTATTGGTCACTCTTATTTATTTATTTATTTATTTATTTATTTATTTATTTTTGAGACAGAGCCTCAAGCTGTCACCCTGGGTAGAGTGCCGTGGCATCACAGCTCACAGCAACCTCCAATTCCTGGGCTCAAGAGAGTCTCTTGCCTCCACCTCCCAAGTAGCTGGGACTAAAGGCGCCCGCCACAACACCTGACCATTTTTTGGCTGCAGCCGCCATTGTTGTTTGGTGGGCCGGGGCTGGATTCGAACCAGCCAGCTCAGGTGTACATGGCTGGTGCCTTAGCCCGTTGAGCCACAGGCGCCAAACCACGGTCACTCATATTTAGTTCAGAATAAACCTCTTAAGTATTTTGCAGAGTTTGGGGTTTTTTTTCCATTAGCAATCTGACACCCAACTCGAGTTTCAGAGAAGACTCAGGACCCCCTGAAAGAGTAGCCCAAACTTGGCACTAAGTACTCAAATGGGCCCCTTTATACACCTGACTCCAAGTTTTATCCCCCCACTCCTCAAGTAGAACTGGTAAGTCCTCCTGAGCCTCAGACCTTTCACTCTTGGTTGACAGTCCCTGATTTATTCTGTTCTTTTCCTAGAAAGTTGTTCTTTGGGATCCTAATTTTGATTTGGTTGTATACTCTGAAGAGTCTTCTCCATTGCCTCTTCCTCCCCAAATTATGTCAATTGGCTAGTCTGTGCACTTGGACAATAAACCAAACTGCCCTTTTCACAGAAAAAGAAAAAAGTGGGAAACAAATCCTCTAAAAATGAGGAAAGACAAGGACAATGACCCCTTAAGGCACTTCAGTTGATTTATGGCACCTCTACTTGCAAGTATTTGTGTAAATGGAAAGGTTCAAAAGTATGCCTGGTTTTCTAGAACCCTACTTGGTTGCGTGTTATGGCCAATTCTTTTGTGTATTTTTAAACTGATGGGTAAATTACATCAAGGAAAATTTAGAGCTCTAATTGTCAACCTGCCACTGTAAAGCTAAAATGTCAAATGTTGAGCCTCTTAAGTCTTCTGTCTTTTCTGCCTGTTTCCTTTTTTTTTTTTTTTTTTTAAGACAGAGTCTCACTTTATCACCCTTGGTAGAGTGCAGTGGCATCACAGCTCACAGCAACCTCCAACTCCTGGGCTTAGGCGATTCTCTTGCCTCAGCCTCTCAAGTAGCTGGGACTACAGACGCCCGCCACAACACTAGGCTATTTTTGTTGCAGTTTGGCCGGGGCTGGGTTCAAACCCACCACCCTCCATATATGGGCCAGCACCCTACGCATTTAGCCACAAGCACCACACATCTACCTGTTTTCTTTTCTGCCTTCTTTGAATCTGCTAGTGGCAGAGAGATAAAAACTCACTGTCTAGGTATTACTAATTCAAGACTACTTAGAGATCTTTTTTTTTCTTATACAGATCAGATAGTTCTAGCTAAAATGTAAAGTAATTGAAATTAAAGAGGGTAAAAGAGATTTCCTTTCTTTTTCTTTCTTCTTCTATTTTCTTTTCTTATTCTTTTTAGAATTTTACAAAAAGTCTTGCTCTGTTGCCCAGGCTAGAGGGCAGTGGTGTCATCATATCTCACTACAACTTCAAACTCCTAGGCTCAAGAGGTCCTCCTGCCTCAGCCTCCTGAGAAATAGGGACTACAGGTGTGTGCCACCATACCTGGATAATTTTTTGTTTGCTTTGTAGAGCTCTCCTATGGTGCTCAGGGTGGTCTTGAACTCTTGGCCTCAAGTGATCCTTCTTGGCTTCTCCAAGTGATGGGATTACAAGTGTGAGTCACTATGCCAGACAAAAAGAAAATAAAAACTGAACTGCCATGGAAACTGCTTTAGGTTGGTCCACAGCCTTCCTTAGTTTCTCTATAGAGGCAAATAAAATTTAGCCATGTGAGTAAGTTCCAACATTGTCAGAAATAATTTGGATCTGATGGTCTTTTGTAAGCCACTGAGTTTGTATTGTTATCTTATAGTTGGACTCCAGAGGTAAAAGCTACTTGATCCATGTTTGGATATGCTTATGTATACCTAAAGATGTATGTATATTAAGGTGTGTTTATGTGTATATAAAAGCAGTATGTTATATGTTGTGTCTACATAGTACCAATTTGGCTTATAAATAAAAGAGCACTCATAAATTAAGTAAATAAGCCCAGATCCGTTTTAATTTCATAAGAATTTAATAACCTTTTATAAGCTAGCTTAAAAAAAAATTTTTTTTTTGTAGAGACAGAGTCTCACTTTATCATCCTCGGTAGAGTGCCATGGCATCACATAGCTCCCAGCAACCTCCAACTCCTGGGCTTAGGCGATTCTCTTGCCTCAGCCTCCCAATTAGCTGGGACTACAGGCGCCCGCCACAACGCCTGGCTAATTTTCTGTTTTGCAGTTCTGCTGAGGCCGGGTTTGAACCCGCCACCTTCGGCATATGGGGCTGGTGCCCTACTCGATGAGCCACAGGCACTGCCCCAAAAATTATTTTTAAAATAGAAATGCCCTTGACATTGTCAATCCACATTTTTTCTTGGGTTTTTGCTCATTTGTATGTTTGCCTCTGCTAGATATTTTAAGGTGTCAGGGTTTAACACAAAGGTTATAAAACTATAAACCCAGCCCAAAGCAAAATGCTCTATGCCTATGTAACTAATTTAATATTTTTGGTTAAATGAAAACAGTTGAATCTTCAGACATACTGGCAAATATACCCACGTGTTTAAGTTTTTTACTCAGGTGATTATCTAATATTCAAAGACTATAAAAATGATTAGCAGGGAAACAACTTAAAATAGTAACTGTTTTCATAAGTAATCCAAGTAAACTTCTAAAATAAATAAGTTAGGAAAATGTTAATGGGATAAATCTTTATAAATAAAATTTTCATATAATTTAAAATAGTTTTTTGTTTGTTTTTGAGGGCTTTTTTAGACAGAATCTCACTCTGTTGCCTCAGGCTACAGTGCCCTGGCATCAGCCTAGCTCACAGCAACCTCAAACTCCTGAGTTCAAGTGATCCTCCTACCTCAGACTCCTGAGTAGCTGGGACTATAAGTACCTGCCACAACACCCAGCTAATTTTTTCTATTTTTAATAGAGACAAGAGTTCTCACTCTTGCTCAGTCTGGTCTCAAATTCCTAGTCTCAAGCAATCTTCCCACCTCAGCCTCCCAGAGTGCTAGGATTACAGGTGTGAGTCACTATGCCCAGCCAAAATCTTATATCAAATGAAATAATAGATATTTATTAAATGTCTAGGTCATTTCCAATTAACAGGAACACTATGTTATAGGGAAATCTGCCTAAAATTATAAAATGCTTTTCTTCTATAAATTGTTGATATATGTCAGACAATCCAAAATTTCTTGCTAAGCTTTCACTAAGGTTTGGGATTACTGGGAGTTAAAATTTCTGGTTAATATACATGTCATACTATATATAAAGTGAGCCAAATATACAAATATATGGTTTATCCATAAAAAAAGATAAGAAATTCATAACATGTTTTCTTTATTAAGAAAATTATAGGCTCGTCATCTGTGGCTCAGCGGGTTAAGGCGCCAGCCACGTACACCTGAGCTGGCGGGTTCGAATCCAGCCCAGGCCCGCCAAATAACAATGACGGCTGCAACCAAAAATGGCCGGGCGTTGTGGCGGGCGCCTGTAGTCCCAGCTACTTGGGAGGCAGAGGCAGGAGACTCGCTTGAGCCCAGGAGTTGGAGGTTGCTGTGAGCTGTTATGCCACGACACTCTATCCAGGGTGACAGCTTGAGGCTCTGTCTCAAAAAAAAAAAAAAAGAAAGAAAGAAAATTATAATTCTAATTCAGAAGGCATTTAAAGATGTTGCAATTTGACTAAGTGCAAATTTATATTTATGAAATAATATAGATAGGAACTAGTAAGTAGGACAGAGAGATGTAAAAAATGTTATGCATATAAAGATCTATTTGGAGGCCAGGCATGGTGGCTCATGCCTGTAATCCTAGCACTCTAGGAGGCCAAGGTGGGTACATTGCCTGAGCTCAGGAGTTTGAAATCAGCTTGAGCAAAGTGAGAACTAGTCTCTACTAAAATAGATAAAGAAAAAAAATTAGCCAGGTTTTGTGGTGGGTGCCTGTAGTTCCAGCTACTTGGGGGGCTGACACAAGAGAAACTTGAGCCCAAGATTTTGAAGTGACCTGGGCACAGTGGCTCATACCTGTAATCCCAGCACTTGGGAGGCCAAGGCAGGTGGATTGCCTGAACTCACAGGTTCCAGAGACCAACCTGAGCCAGAGTGAGATCCCACCTCTAAAAAACAGCTGGGCATTGTGGTGGGCACCTATAGACCTAGCCACTTGGGAGGCTGAGGCAAGAGAATCACTTGAGCCCAAGAGTTTGAGGTTGCTGTGAGCTAAGACCCCACAACACTCTACCATGGGTGACCAAGTGAGACTCTGTCTCAAAAAAACAACACAAATAAAGAATTTGAGGTGGCTGTGAGCTATGACATCATGGCACTCTACTCAGGGCAACAGAATGAGACTGTCTCAAAAAAAAAAATCTATTTTTGGTAAAGAAGATTAAACAGAAAATAAAATAATTTTGTATGAGGAAGAATCTTGTATGGTAAATTTTTGTCCTAACATACAATGCTTGATTATTTTACAATGAGGATTTTTAAGACAAAACAAGAAAGTCTAACCATGTTGTGGATGGTCTGTGTATGCCTTGGGTGGCCAACCTCTTCTTTTCTTCTGCTGCACTTTGGAAGAATAAGAATTGTCTTTGGCCACACCTTAAATACACAAATACTAGCCAATGCTGATTAGCATGTTTTTCATGACGTGTTCCACCGCAGATGACAAAAAAATGTCCTCACAGAATCAGCATTTGGCCCTTAGGGCTGCAGGTTGCACATCCCTGGATTGTAAGCCATAATAAGGTTCATAAAAATCAATGCATAAAGGAATTCTGTGCATGATTAAGTTGACTATAGTTAAAAGAAAATTTTGTAGTTAAAATAACAAGGTTTTCTTTTTTTTTTTTTATTTTTTTGAAACAGAGCCTCAAGTTGTCCCACTAGGTAGAGTGCAATGGCATCACAGCTCACAGCAACCTCCAACTCCTGGGCTTAAGCAATTCTCCTGCCTCCGCCTCCCAAGTAGCTGGGACTACAGGCACCTGCCACAACACCCAGCTATTTTTTGGTTGCAGCCATCATTGTTGTTTGGAGGCCTGGGCTGGATTCAAACCCACCAGTTCAGGTATATGTAACTGGCACCTTAGCCGCTTGAGCCACAGGCACCAAGCCAAGGTTTTCTTGAAATTAACTTGTATTAAATCAAATTGCAAGAAGTTTTTATTCTAATTCTATAATCTGCTTCTTTTGAAACGTCTTAGACTTATGCTTCAGAAATTCAACTTTTGTTCTTTCTGCTTTCAGCTTTTTCTTCCTTTAAGAAGGCCTGACATAACTGTCTCCTTCAACCTTTTTGATTCCTATAACTTTTTTCCTCTTCCATTTATAAGTCTGTTATGGCCTGACACTAAAATGTTTTATCTTAATAGTTTGAAAAAGCAGTGCTTTCCTTCAGTATAACTTGATCTTATATTCCTGGCTTTTCTTAATATGTCTGAGTTATTTAATATGGTCAAACAAACGTGGCTCATGTTATTGCTAAGAATCATTTATTCCCTTACTCAAAGTACTAGTTTTTCTTCCTTATGTTCCTCTATAATATAATGTATATTCATGACCCTGGACATACTCTTCCTGTGTCTAATTAATTCAGATACCCTTTTCACCAGGTTTGACTTTCAAGTTTTCTAAATGGGCTTCCAATGAGAAATAAACAATTGCTCTAGGGATGGTTTTTCTTTGTCTTTAGGTAACTGACCTAAAAGGAAGATTTAATGTTTTATCAAAATATTTCTTGTGAACTTGCCAGGTATGGTGATGCATGTTTGCAATTTCAGCTACCTGAGAAGCTTAAGACAGGAGGAAAGCTTGAGCTCAGGTTACAGTGAGCTATAGATGCATCACTGCACTCCAGCCTGGGCGATGGAATAAAACCCCATCTCTACAAACAAAAAACAAAACCAAAAAACAAGAAAATTCCTATGATCCTTATTAGGCTTTTGATTACTCAGCAAAAACCAAACTTTAAAAGAGTTAAAGTTTTTATATCCATGTAACTTTCTATATTGCCTTTGAAGTCTTCTGATGACCATCACTCTTGGTTAAATGAATAACTATTATTTTTATAGTAACCTGTGATTCTATTTTGAGCAACTATTTTAAACATTTGATATTTGGCAAACTTTCCAGAGTCAAAATTTCAAATTACCTCAAATTTACTTTTAATATTAGGGTGCTTAGAAGTCCTAGAGAGACACACTAGACTTTTTTAGTATGTTTAAATTATATTATTTAGTATATAGGAAGCATTGACAAATATGAAATGGTATTTAACTTTATTTGGGTTATATTTGCTTTTTTGTTTTTTTCCAGATTTGTAATCTTTTTTTTTTTCAGGTTAATGTGAAAGTACAAACAACTAGGTTACAACATTTGCATTTTTTGGGTAGAGTCCCTCTTTTAGTTATGTCCTGCACCCAAAAAGTGTGCCAAATACCCTTATATTGTACCCATTAAGTGGGAGCACATCAGTCCTCCCCCTCTTCTCCCTCCCTTCTTTCATACCCCTCCCACCAAATTGAATTTAATTAAGTTTTTCTCTTATGTGACCATGCATTAGATTGCCTACTGGCTTCATACTAGTGTTGAGTACATTGGATATTTGCTTTTCCACTTTTGTGATACTTCACTAAAAAGAACGTGTCTGGTCTTGTGGCAAATTTACTCAATGCTTGAATATCAGTAAAGGATTTGATTTCTCCGTCAATTTTGAAGCTTACTTTAGCAGGATACAGAATGCTGGGCCAAAAATTATTTTGTTTAAGAAGGTTAAAGGTAGATGACCATTCTCTTCTAGCTTAGAAAGTTTCAGCTAGAAGGTCCACTGTCACTCTACTGGTTCTTCCCTTGTAGGTCAATTGGTGCTTAGTCCTGGCTGCTTCCAGAATTTTCTCTCTCCTCTTGACTTTGGACAGGTTCATTGCAATGTGTCTTGGAGATGTTCTGTTTGTGTTGAGATGACCCAGAGTTCAATATTCCTCTAAAAGGAATGCTTTAGAATCTGTAGTGACACTTGGGAAATTTTCATTTATGATATTCTCCAGTAGGGCATCCATTCCTTTGGAACGCTCTTCTTCCCCTTCAGGGATACCTATAATTCGCATGTTTTGAATGCTTTATGAAGTCTCTTTGGGTTATATTTGTATAAGTGTGTTTTAATATATGCTCCAAAATTGTATGAGATCCCTAAAATTCTGATATGTCTTGATATGTTATCAATAATAATTTTGATTATTATGTTAAATTGTTGTATACCACAAAAATAAAATTTCCTTCTCAGTTGTGTGTGGGAGTTTTTGTTTTTGTACAAAAGGTCTTTATTGGTGAGGGATGCTGCAGAGCAGCACCAAGGAGGAGAGAAAAGAGAGAGAGAGAGAGAGAAAAGAGAGGGGAGGGAGAGAGGAGAGAGACGGGGGTGGGGAGGAGAGGAGAGAGAACAGAGGAGAGGAGAGAGGGGAGAGGAGAGCTATTTTTGTTTTTTTGGGTCTTGCTCTGTCATCAGGGCTAGAGCATAGTGGCATCATGCTCAAAACCCATCAATACATGGGTTCAAGTATTTCTCCTGCCTCAGCCTCCCAAGTAGCTGAGACTACAGGCGTGATACCACACCTTGCTAATTTTTTCTATTTTTTGGTAGAGACAGAGTCTCGTTTTTGTCCAGCCTTATCTCCAAGGTCAAACAATCCTGTTCTAGCCTACCAGAATGCTAGATGTCAATTGTGTCTCTAACCATGGCTAAATAATCGTCTATCATCCACAGACGATTATTGTTTTACTCTGACTCTTCTCAAAAAGCAGTTTATAATCAGCTACAGTCTAAAATTTGCTGCTTTTTACAGGAAAGTCATGAAAAGAACAATACGATTTTTTTTTTTCAGACAGTCTTGCTCTGTTGCCCAGGCTGGAGAATAGTCCAACCTCAAACATCTGAGCTCTAACAATCTTCCTGCCTCAAACTCCCCCATAGCTAAGACAACAGACACAAAGCACTAAGTGCAGGAGCTGGGACATTGGGCTTGCAGAGAGAGACAGGCAGCAGTTTTTGACTCATGCAAGGAGACACTGAGAGCATGATAGCCTCATACAAACCTGGAGAGGTCTTGTGGCTTGCAGGCAAGCCCCCAGGGGAGATGGCTCGTTAACATGCAGATGTTGGATGTTGAACAGCTGTGGAGCTTCAGTGTGTGTGGGCAGTTGTGGAGGTTGCCTGGGGCTTCCCCCACACATATGGGATTTTTTAAACAAAATGCTTATATTTTGTGCAACAGATTGCTGCAAGTCTGCAACTAAAACCAAGATTAGAGTAGCTCAATCCTCATAGACAGGTTAATTTTCTAAGCTTGCCTTTTTCGGCTTTTGAGTTTTTAACTCTTAGTTGCTTAAATGGTTTAAAGCATTGATGAGTGCTTGCCCACCTCAATTCCTGTCTGCCCTAGAACATTTTATTGACTGTAAGTCTTTTGGCTCTAACGTCCTTGGCCAGAAGAATCCTATGAGAGACATGATGGAACCAGGGAAGGTAACCACACCATTCTGGCAACTCTGGGATAAAAATAAAAGTTTGGCTATTGACTCTCCCCCTGGCAATTTTTGGCGAAAGGTGGGAAGGAGGTATGGGGTGTAGAAAGTAAACCAAAAATAAAATCTTTTTTTTTTTTTAGACAGAGCCTCAAGCTGTCACCCAGGGTAGAGTGCTATGGCATCACAGCTCACAGCAGCCTCCAACTAATGGGCTCAAGCGAGTCTCCTGCCTCCGCCCTCCAAGTAGCTGGGACTATAGGTGCCCGCCACAACGCCCAGCCATTTTTTGGTTGTAGCCGTCATTGTTGTTTGGCAGGCCTGGGCTGGATTCGAACCCGCCAGCTCAGGTGTACGTGGCTGGCGCCTTAGCCCGTTGAGCCACAGGCGCCGAGCCCAAAAATAAAATCTTAAGCCTCCCTACTGGCTTATCAGAACCCATCTTGACCAAGGGAACCTCAGAAAAACCATGCAACCGAGTTCCTGGACACATTTCTTTATGTCCCTGTTGCAGGAAAACAAGGCCCAACGGAGAGAAAGAGCACCCAAACACCATGTTTATAAGAGGAAGGGCTTTATTCACCAGCTGGGAGCTTACGGCATAGAAGAATTCCAGCTCCCTGTCTAGCTTGATCTTCCCTTTTTTATAGACAGTCAAGAAGTTCCACCCCACAGGTACCCTTCTCATTGGCCAGTTTGAATCAAGCGGGAGATGCTAGTCCAGCCCCCGCAGAACTACAGGATTTCACAGAACTT